>VOPJ01006706.1:0-69760 GCA_014673585.1 Semibalanus balanoides | reverse complement strand
TGTACGAGCGTGTTTTCAAATACATGTAAATGAATCTAGACCAGCGCCGCACTGCTGAAAAGTTGTATAAAATTTCCAAAGGTAATATTATATTGTGAGTCAGATGATAGGCATGATTTTGTTTGCAGCACATGAGGTGTCTAGAGAAGTGAATAGTGAAATAGCAAGTAATATCTAACGTACTCGTACAGGGCCGAGTTTATGCTCAGCAACACATAAGTTTCTGGCATAGGACTATATCAGTTACTTCCATGTCTGAACTGCTTATTGGAGCTTAGAATAGCACATTTGCACACGTATCAGTTGCAGAAGAACTGCGCAGCATCGTTTCATACGCCGAAGTGTATTTTGCCTAGCTTGCCGCCAATGGCTTGGTGTTACCTGCGGTGGCCGGTGGCGCTCAACATACGGAGACTGCAACGCCGGGCGTCGGTTATAGCGACATTTCGATCGGCTCGCGCCTCACGAATTCAAGTTTCTGGGAGGAACTTTTGTGATGCCCGTGTATCTTTTGTGGCTTCCAGCGCCAAGGAATTTATTTGTTGCACTTGGTTTTTGTTACTAATACACACCCTAGTGTGATGTTGTGTTGTGGTATGCACTTAGGCAATATGCATCGCCAGTTTACATATTTGTAGATAACAAATTGGTAAAAAGGTTGAATTATTCATTGTCACATGCCAGTGTTCTGTTAGGTACTTTAGTACAAAGTAATGTCGCTCCTATCAACGTCGCGCTGGAGCCTGGTGAAGGTACCGCAACAAGCCTTGCTTAGCTGGAAGGTCTCATCGGGCTCCAGCAAATGACCATATGCTTGACCATGACCAGGACCCGATCACTTGTATATATGAATGAATGACTAGAGGTCGGGGCTGGTGCGGGTGCTGGTGTAGCTGTCGGTGCTGGTGCTGATGCAGCTACCGAGTCCATGGGCGGCTGCTCGGCACCGCTGCGGCGTGCAGCGGCGCGCAGTGTCGTCCAGCGGCGTGCAGTGGCGTCCAGCAGTGTGCAGCGGCGTGCAGCGGCGGCAGGACGGCGGCTCGGCACCGCTGCAGCGTGCAGTGACGTGCAGTGTCGGAGCAGACGGAGAGACGGCAGGTACTTATGTAACAGGTTCCAGTTTTTTGCCACAAAATGTATAACTTCAAGAAATTGTAAATATTCAAACTCCTACCAACTGAGCCACCGCATCTAGAAATGACGCGTCTGTGAGCTCAGGAAGGCACCAAATTCCTGTGCCGGCGAAAACACTCAGTGCTCTCCGGGAGGGGACCAACAATAGCCCCATCAAATCCGACCCGGTCAAAATATTCGACGTCCGGTGTGAAAGTTAACGACTATTAACAAGAAACCGTTGGGTGCGTGTCGCCAAAACACCGATTAAAAAAAACAGCAAGCAAGGAAGACAACCATAAAGACATATTTGCACCTGGACAACATAGCAATAGAGCCGGTCGCAACAGCAAACTGTCAATGAAACAGGATCTCATCTAAATTCTCGCGCGATCATAAAGACTGTCGGAGAGCAATCTAAAGACGTCCGAGCGGGCCGAGATGTGTATTCAGAATCTGTCCCCCGCACAGCGCTCGTGTGTGCTGGCCTGCTCCGTCGGTGAGGCTGCTCCCGAAATACCCGGCCGTCAGCGGATAGGTGCCGGCCGTCTTGCGCACGGCGGGGATACCGGACGCGTCCGAAGATAGGACAGTCTTGGCATGTGCTCTCTGTATGTGATAATGAGAGAAGTGCTTCTGTCCCACAAGACGCATTGTACCAGAGAGTTACGGCCCCATAGCAACGCCACGTATCCAGGCAAGAAATTTCGTCAGACATTCTCAGGAACTGCTTTCCGCCAGAAAAGAGCGGGAATATGGGCGGAGCTATGAGCAGCAAAAATATGCCTGATTATCGGAGTAGAAAACATAGTTCTATAAAGATCCTGTCTAAAACCAAGGGAGAAGATGGAAAACCAATATGGGCGTGACCGATAAACGAGGACCTCCCAGTAGACCAGGAAGACAGAAGACAGCTATAAAAGCCACGCCCACCTGGAAATCAGGAGAGAGTGGAAGCAGACCGGAGGAAGCGGGGTGGACGGAGCGAGCGGAGGGCTGGAGTTTCGACTGCGGCACGTGCAACAAATCGTTAACAAGTAGGTTCCGTCCACGGTGAAACACTGGTTCTGCCTTGGTTCCTTAGATTCCTCCTCCAACTCACTACAATTTCTTCCGCAGGACGTGGAAGCTATGGCATACTCAGATGTGAATTCTGTAAGGTGTCACCTCTGGGGTGGGTGGGATGTATCGGGAAATAATAGGATGGGGCGTATCTGTCAAATAATGGGGGGGTAAATATCTGTTAATACCATGGTCGACCATCGCGGGAGAGGACTAGCGACGCAGGTTTTTGTCTACCTGTACCCTCAAATTGCGCTGATGGGTGTGTTTAACTCATCTCAATGGCTGGGAGGATTAAGTGTGGGTACGGAAGAGGTTCTCTTGCCAGGGGAAGGGGAGGTATATCGTATTGAAGTGTATGTTGCGCTTCTTGTATGGAAGATTGTCGAGACTGAGCGTGGATCGTCAGAGGTCCACATGTGGTCTGGGAACTCACCGTCCCGTCATTAGTACTGTGAATGGACTGTACACAGATCTGGCCAAATGACTTCGGTATGAAAGTTTTATATAAAAAACGCGTAACAATGGAACTTAATAAATTTTAAGAACGTACAGGAAAAACTTCTGTGGATAGAGGAAAAAAGAGGGAAAGACAGCTCAGGAAAGGACAAGTTTAATCAGCTCATGCAAAACTTAATATGTAATGTGAGAAATATTTCATAGTTTTGATTTACAAATAGTCATTAGAGCACCGTTTACTACTGCTAATATTTATAAAGGGGACGTAAACATATGCAGAGGTCAACTAAATGGGTCATTCTCATCCTGTGCCAGGAAGAAGGTTCAGCGTCGGGATTTCCGGGTCAGCTGGGGAAAATCCGGGGTGTCGGACCGCTCGCTATAGAAATAGACTCTGGCGCACGGACGATGGTCTGATACATAGGCGGTCCCGAATACAGCCCTAAGAGGGGGGGGGGGCGTCCAGGTGACAGCTGGTCTTCAGAAATAAGAAGGCTTCGTTTTACTATTATTCTCGAGTGAGATGATTTTCGACATCCCTAGACCCTTGATAGTTGTAAATTATCCAGATAGCGGACCGAGGCGATACAAAATCCGGTTCATAAACAGATAATTGATTAACTTAATATATCTGGATGCATTCAGGAAAACCATGAACGAGCCACCGCCAAACAATATTGCAGTTTAGATGACTATTTAAATTACTTAAACAGGGCGTTAGTTATTCTATCAAAAGCAGTAGTCAAGTAACGTTTTACGAAGTGGCCGTAAATAGATGCGGCAGTTTCTGCGAGCCTGCAAACGTCCTATGAAGCATTTGATTAACTATATCTTTATCCCTAATAAAAGTTAGATATATAATTATTGCATTCTTAAATACATTTTATTCATTTTAAACGAGACGTAGCCCGGTGTACTTAGGTATACGAAAAGATGTACCTTTCGTGAATACTCAGTAGCATTCCAAGATTCTTTAAACGCACGTATTGACTTGACAAAATATAGATACAACATTTTGCTGGATATAGCTTAAATAGTGGTTTGATATAGAATACAGGAATAAACATATAAATTATCAGATGCTTAAACCGGTTTGGATATATATTGGTAAACTAGTAGCAGACTTTGAAATTGCTATTTATATTAGAGGAAATTGAACGCGGGAGTTTGTAGCAAGGCCACATCGAACTGTGAGTTTGAGTACTCATACTTAGCAGGCCAGATGGGATGATTGCATGCTACACACTCTCAATGCCTACAGAGTACAGGCGTAGCAGGCGTAACATGCGTACAGGCGTAAGGCGTGACAGGCGTACAGGCGTACAGGCGTACCAGGGTACCAGCGTTACAAGCGTACAAGCGTAGCAGGCGTACAGGCGTACAGGCGTACAGGCGATACAGGCGTACAGGGGTACAGGCGGATACAGGCGTACAGGCGTACAGGCGTACATGGCGTAGAGGCGTACGGCCGTTACAGGCGTACAGGCGTCCAGCGGTACAGGCGTACAGGCGTACAGGCGTACAGGCGTACAGGCATACAGGCATACAGGCATACAGGCATACAGGCGCATAGGCGCACAGGCGTATATACATGCAGACATGCAGACATGCAGACATGCAGACATGCATGACATGCAGACATGTATATGCAACACCTCTCCATGCATTCCCCAATAAGATTGCCTATATACGGACGGACAGTCAGAATGATGGACAGAAAGGTTTACAAAAATGATGGAACAGTGGGGGTATCACGAAGCACATCGGGAGAAGTGTAGTGGGCTGCACGGGAGAAGTGTAGTGGACAGGGACATCACGAGCACACACGGAAGAAGTGAAGTGGGCTGCACGGGAGAAGTATAGGGACAGGGATTGTCAAGAGCAAAAACTTCCCTCTATTTTTCACAAGGCATGGACCAACAGGAGATACGATACGGAGGCGAAGACGATACGTGACCGCGCCCTTGTGCGTAGAACGCCTGTCGACGTGGTCGGCTGCACGAAATGATAGTGGGTGGTGGTTAGTTCGGAATAATAAGGGGTCGGTTCTGGGGATGAAAATGCAGGTATGCGAGATTTAAAATCAATCGGGATTACATAAGTTAGGAATTTAAATCACATATATCAAGCTTGGATTTAAAGGAGAAATTAGGTTGACTTAATTATTGAACCACCTGCTTCTACGATTCAGTGTTACGCACCACTGAGGGGGGGGGTATAGGAAAAAGGGGAGGGGGTCAGGCTGATCACCTGACATTTTTAAAGGCATGGTATGAACAGAGAAGAATGATTGAATGAGTAAAAGAGGTGAATGAAGTGAGAGTGAACAGATGAATAATGCGATATATTCCAGTGGGAGATGATCTTCGCGTAGCGTTGGCTGAGAAGGCAAAACAGGCATTAAAGGGGTCACGGAACTCATGTGATGGTATGGTGTGGAGTCTGAATCCATTGGGAACCAATAAAGTGTAGGTAATGGACTCATGGGGGTCATTTACAATTGTGACCAAGGGATACCCTTTGCGGCTCACGAATGAAAAGGAAGATCCTTTTAAGATATCCAAATATGAATATCAAACTAACCTAACCGCCCATGCCCTAATAGTGCAGTGAACTATGTGTTCACCGATGATGACCTGCCTCCAAAACGAAATTATGTCTGTACGGGTCCAAAGACGAATCTGCCTCGCCGGCAGAAGCTCGTCCAAAACCCCGTTACAATTACATTGCAGACCCTGCCGGTTGCGCCATGTTGTGTTCTCCTCCTCTGCACCAGACACAGCATGGGCTCTCGTCCTCTGTCTATTGTCCCTTAGCAGCGCAGGACACGTGCGGCACAGCCGCCCATACAACACTGTACCCGACCGGCCCGACCGGCCCGGGATCGGCCCGGGCCAAGGTCAGTCGCCCCGGGTCATTCACCGGCGCCTCGCTAGGCGCCGGTGAACTAAGATGCAGCACCGGCACAGGCGACCCCAAACACCCACCTTTTGATGTTTTTATTTTTTGATTTGCTTCAGACCTCCATTTTCTACGATTTTTCCCACATTCATCGTTTTTCCACCAAAAAAGGAATGGCATGACTTCAATAAAAGGTCATTATCTTCCAAAGTCATTTATCAATTTTATCGCAATTTTTGGAGAAGACGTCAAATTGATGTAGGATAAGGTACTGCAAGTTTCACGTCGGTATCTACCCTGGTTTTTGAGTTATTGAGAAAATCCGGGAGGGGGCAGATTATGCCCCCCAGCGGGGCGCGGGTTAAGCTCAAGACCTGGAACTCTGAAATACCTAAACTGTCGCCGCGCAGCAGCCGCGCGATTTTTCACTGTTATGCCATGAATATGCATTCTCATCAATGCGTCGTATTGAGTATGGTGCGGACCTCTACAAAACTTATTGACGTGATCATTTTTGGGGGCAAAAAGACATGTTTGTCCATTCCAACCTCCTTCGGTGTGGGGCAGCCTGCGCCCCCCCCCCTCCACCCAATCCCTCCCCCACTTCCGCCGCCACTGGATTCATGTAAATGCTATCACAGACACTGCAGACTGCATATTGGTAGAAAAGTCGTTCTTACAAAGTGCATTTTATGCAAGTGCATTCGTTGCATTCCAATATTTGAAAACAAGGCTAAGGAGCGCGCGCCTTAATTTTGCAGTCTCGCCACCTAACTGAAGCGACCGCTCACAGTTAGGACTGCCGGGACCGCACTCGAGCCGGTAGTGGTGGGTTGTATCCCGGAAGACAGTGCGTGGGGGCGGCTGATCCGAGGTGCCGACGGGGCATCGAAAACGTTGTCATGTTATGAAAACCACTGTCATGCACGTAACTTGTGTGTTGTTTGCACTTTATGTAATGTTGTTAAATGTCTCCAGCTGGGACTGTGTTCCCTGGTAGGGACTAGTAGTGTCAATCGGTTACCAAAATTTGTGTTACCAAAAAAATTGTGTGACCGATTTGGTAATCGGTCGGTCAGGCTTATTAATTTTTTGACACTTTTCGGTCAGCTTAATCTTAAGCAATTCACTTTTTTGTCACATATTTACGCATTCTTATTTCTATCCAGCAAATTGATACACAATTTGCTCGAAATTCAGTTAATTAATTTAAATGTCTTTGGACTTGCTTTCGGCATCCACTATTTTGCTTATAATGTCTTTTTGGAAACTGCACATGTCCGTTTTATGAATAATGATGTTAACAAAGCTATTTTCGCCAGTGTGTATAAATAAGTATACTATTTGAAAATCGGTCAAATCTTGGACATTTTTGGCCTCAACCAAAATCGGTCAATATGTTTTCAACCAAAATGCCTCCTGTTCGGTATTGGATTGGTTTTGGTCAGGAAATTTTGGGGAAAAGACATCACTAGTAGGGACGTATAACATTTGCAAATATTAAGAACATCAACGTTATCTAAAAGAGTCTCGTAAAATATACTTAATCCTATAAATGACGTAAGTTGTTTTGGAGTTCAAAACATACGTAATGTATCGCTTATACTTGCATCGCCCTCAGCCAGCTTGAGGGAGCCCTAAGCCAGCTTGAGGAGGCCCTACGCCAGCTTGAGGGGGCCCTCGGCCAGCTTGAGGGGGCCCTCGGCCAGCTTTAGAGGGCCCTTGGTCAGCTCGAGGGAGTCCTCGGCCAGCTCGAGGGGGTCTTTGGCCAGCTCGAGGAGGCCCTTGGCCAGCTCGAGGGAACCCTCAGCCACATTGAGGGGCCCTTGACCAGCTTTAGAGGACCCTCAACCGGCTTGTGGGGGCCTCAACCGGCATGAGGAGGCCCTTGACAAGCTCGAGGGGGCCTTCAGTCACCATGAGGGGCCCTCGGTCAGCTTGAGGGGACCATTGGCCAGCTCGAAGGGGCCCTCGACCAACTTGAGGGGCCCTCATCCACCTTTAGGGGACCCTCTGCTGACTTGAGGGGGCCCTCGGCCAACCTTGATGGGCCATCGGCCAGCTTTAGGAGGCCCTCGGCCACCTTGAGAGGGACCTTAGTCAGCTCTAGGAGGCCCTTGGCCACTGGCCAGCTCGAGGGGGTCCTCGGCCAGCTTGAGAGGGCCCTTGGTCAGCTCTCGAGGGGGCCCTCAGCCAGCTCGAGGGGCACTCGGCCGGTTTGAGGGCCCTTGACAAGCTTGAGGGGGCCTCGGCCAGCTTGAGAGGGCCCTTAGTCAGCTTGAGGGGCCCTTTGCCAGCTCGAGGGGACCTCATCTACCTTGAGAGGCCCTCAGACAGCTTGAGGGGGCCCTTGGCCAGCTCTAGGGGGCCCTCGACCAGCTAAAGGGGGCCCTTGGCTAGCTCGATGGAGCCCTTGGCCAGCTTGAGGGGTCCCTCTACCAGCTCTAGGAGACCCTCAGCCAGCTTGAGGGGGTCCTCTGCTGGCTTGAGGGGGCCCTCAACCAGGTTGAGGGGGCCCTCGGCTTGTCTAGAGGGCCTTTTCCAGGCATGAGAGTGCCGTAGTCTGATCTGAGGAAGCGCTCGTGGTCTCAGATGGCGTTTGCAAGGTCTGAGAGGACCTCGAGTCATCCAAACAAAGAAGTTTGTCCAATCCAAGGGGCCCAAATGGCCCAAGGGGGGTCCCTAGGGACCCTAGGGACCCCCCTTGGCTACGCCTCTGCTTCCAGTCGACGTATTTTAGGTTGTGTGGGCATCACACGGGCTAGGGGTGTTGATTTTTTTGTGAGTGAAGGGAGTGGACCCTGTGGTCAAGAACTACCGTCAAGAAGAGCCTTTGTCAGACACTTCATGGAATTAATTTATTCATTTTCCTAATTTGAATAATTAATTGCTAAAATTGGCTTATGGCCGCGAAGCAGCGCGAAATTTTTCAAGTTTTTGACTGTGAATAGCCCATTTTTACTGACCTGCTAAGGTTGTTTTTACGATAAACTGTTATCTTTCCCGAAAAATTGTTAACTTTTCCATTGTTTTGTTTTACTAAGATCATTGATTTTCACGTTCAGCAGGGAACGCGCGGGGGGGGCATACTTGTATTGCATGCTCTCTTCAGATTCCTGCGGGGGGCATTTGCCCCTGATGCCCCCCTGGATCCGCCAGAGAGTGTCGAGTATCGGTGAAAATGTGCCCATAAAGTGCTGCCACTGTTCAACAGTGCTGTTCGATCGGTAGTCGGTACACAAGAGCTAACAAGTCGGAACAAAACGAAAATACATCAATACGCTGCCTCGGGCGACACTCGACAATAGCTGGCTTTCTATCAGGGCACGCAACACAATCGCAGCCCTGATTAACGGTTACAGGTGAGGGCTGAAGCTTGCCAGACCGGGAGACGATATATTCCCATCACTTACATGTATGACATCAAGTAAAGAACCAGACGAATATGTTGGGCGATCAATGACCTGGGACAGTCAGAAACTTGACATAAACTCAGTAAGTCGGTGACAAGAAGGTTCAGCGGAGCAGCGGTAGTGGACAACAAGTCACAGTTCAGGTGGTCCCCGGTGACGATGACGTCACAGTTCAGGTGGTCCCCGGTGACGATGACTGGCAGGCCGGGATGACTGAGCACGGCGCCCTGGTATACTGCCGCTCCAGGTCACCAAAATCTGCCTCAAGTGTGGCCACCGTACGCCGCGGCGGCCGGTCGACGGCGGCCAGAATCAACCGGCGACCGCCGCCCGTCCCCACAACGGCCCACAGTGACTCCAGCTCACTGTTCATACTGGCGGTCGGCTGGGGAATTTCGCGGTAGTTCATGGGCTGTTTGGTGACGATGGCAGCACCTCCATAGCCGGATTGGTCTGGTCGATCACGCCGATGGTCGATGGATGTCATATCCGGGTATGCTGATCAGGCGATTTGTAGTTTGTCCATTTCTCTGTCAGAGCAATGAGGTCGTACCTGTGTTTCGGGCTAGCTCATGTCGCAGTTCAAGCACTTTCGGTTTCAGTGACTGTATGTTTAGTCCGGCCATCAGAAGCCGCCGCCGCGTCCCACCGGTCGCCATCGCACCCTGGACCCCCTTGCACTGTGGGATAGACAAGGACCGGCCGGCCGCGGTGGCCTCCGACCGGCCGGCCCGGGACGGGCGAGCCCCGCTGACCCCGCAGGTCGCGGTCACGCCCGGGGCGCGACAGCGCTAGAGTCCAGGTGGATGAGTCGGGTCAGCTAACGCGTGCCTGCGGCCATGTGGGGGGTGCGTGCGGTGGTGCCGGCGTCCCGGGACATGAGGCTGGCGCGCATAGCACGCCGTCCGGACACGGTTTATAGTACGTCATAGTGACCCGTTCGGACACGGTTGCTCCTGTGACACCTGACGCACATGACACGCATATGAACAGATCGATACCACAGACGCCAGTTTGCGCAGACAAAATACCTTGAGAAACAGTCATGGGCAGTGGCTAGCCAAGGGGAGGGCAAAGGAGGCCATCCCCCCCCCCCTGGAGGCCTGGCGGCCCCTCTGGCGACCGAGCGAACGCCCCCTGGGACCGAAGGCCCTAGTGTTTTGAATGGCGTCAGGCGTCCGAAAAACGCCTTACGTGGCATAAAAGAACGCTCGCGAACAGCGATGTCGATTGTTGATAACGATTGGCGGGCCGAACAGGGACGGATCCATAGGGAGGTTGTCAGCATCATTACTTTACCGAAATCACCGAAATCGGCTGCAAATGATATATTTTAAAGAAATTCTAGGCAACTTGTACAAAGGAGAATATTTATTTTAATCAATTCAAAATGCAAAAACAGTCGAAATCTCATGAGTTTCTTAACTTCTGTCGGACAGCCTCTCANGTATTTGTATAGGTGCTGGTTTTCGTTTTTTTGTGCTTTTAGCTTTTAGGCGTTTTCTTTTTGTCTTTTTGTAATTTTAGTATGTTTTATTCCGTGACTTCACCTGTAATTGGGGTTTCCCGTCGGTGATCTTAAAAAAAAAACGTCATATGTAACTTAAACTTAGGGAGCCATTAGTCAGTCTAAAACAAAGGCATTGCTTTGAAATTTGGAATGGGACCTTAATAAATATATTTGCCCATGAAACCAGTATTATCATCTACCTATATTACGGATTTATTCCATTCAACTTATTGTATCAACCTGACTAAATATCTTACCTTCTCTGGGAATGCAATTTCTCACCTGTGCAAAAGCAACGGCAAACCAGCACCAGCACAGCACTAGTTTTGCAAGCGAGTGCATACTTGCGCGTGTTCACGGGGCTCGAATGACCTTCTGTGACTGCCAGCACGTTCAAAACATCATCCAATATCGCCATGATACACATCAACTCAATCACCTGTGACGTCATCATGCGCGCTGGAAGTCAGCGAGTGATTCCTGGCGGCGCAGCTGATTAGCTGATCCACACGCGTGACGTGGCCGGAAGCGGACGGCAGGGTCGCGACTGGTGCGCCGCGTTTGGAGCCTGTGTGCTCACTCTGATTCAATCAATGTGTGCTGACTGCTGACTGACTGACGGCCGAATGACGTGCCGGAATTTCCCATCGAAACGTCATCGTTAATAAACAAACCTGACGCGCGGTATGGCTCAGCTTTGGGGTGTGATATACCTAATATCAGTGGTTCCGCAGCCCTCCCGACACAAGTTACCCACTTTTTCAGCAGTCAGAGGAGACCACACCCCACCCTTCAAAATGTATACCAATTTTATCAAAAATAGCGTTGATTGTTTCCTATATCGTGTTGGTTCCACCTGTTAAGCCACTCCCATTCGGAGCGTCGCAGCTCGCAATAAAAACAAGAGACTGAGAGCGCCAGTCACATTTATTAATTCCCTTGTCATCACCAATTTCTGAACCTCCTTCCGCGCAGCGCGTGCAGGAAATCCGATGGTTGGGCCTTATTCGTGCTGTTTAGCCATGCTCTGCACGCCATTTGCATACAGTCAGTTTTCCGTATTGAAGGGTAAAGTAAATGGAACACGTAAGAAATAAGTGCGTTCTGTGCAGCTGTTAAATTGTCTAAATATGTTTTAGCTGAGGGCTGCATCAAAGCTGTCTTAGCGTAACATTTATGGGTCAGCTTCACAGGCCTTCGTTACCCCCGCAGAATGGCTCCGTTACCCCACCGTTTGGGAACCACTGACCTAAATCGAAGCTGTGGAACCGAAACTACCTCCTGTATGCAATGATACATACGTACAACATACACTGGTAAACAAAGTTACGAGAGGTGGTTATTTTTGGGCTAGTGTCAAAAATTACGAGGCCTTTACTTAGGGTTCAGCAACGGTTACTAACCCTGATACTAGGGGTATATCCGCCAGTTACTGCAGCTTTTGTCAACAACATACATTTTTTGGGGAATAATATTTATTTGTACAGTAAACCAAGGTTACTAGAACATAAGGACTAAGGTAAGGCAGATCATGACGTCACCGATACTGAACCCTATGGATGCACTATATACGGCCAAAAGTGCACTAATGCTGAATAAATGAGGATTTTTGAATGAGACTATGGGCGTGATCGCCAACAGAGCGAATTCGCTCTCCGACGAATCCAGCGAATTCGCTCTCCGACGAATTAGCTGTCTCGTGCGTTCGGCAACATCCACGCAACAACTAATCATCCGTCGGATTTGTCAACGCTGCGCCATTTCATAGCTTGTGTGGTTATTTCACACGTTATCAGAAATATAAATACCTTAAACACTTTTTTCATCAATTATAATCACAAATAGAGGGCAAGGCAAGTCATATTATCTATTCCTAATGTTTGAAAAACACTGTTCAAAAACAGATTGCGCCGGCCGGACGACTAGTTTGAAAATTATCGCTCCGCAGCGCGAATTCGTTGGGCGAATTAGCGCATTCGCTCATTCGTCGTGTTGCCGAACGCAAAACCCGGTGATACCGACTAATTCGTCGTGATACCAACTAATTCGTCGTGATACCAACTAACTCGCTTTGTTGGCGATCACACCCTATATGGCCAAACTGACCCGTTTTCTGGAATCTGCACATCTCCACGAATCCAAAAAGGTAAGGCAAACCAACATTTTCCCCAGTAGGGGCTTCAGGGGGCAATCCCCAAAAAACGCAAATCCCCGTTGGCTCTTATGTTGAAGGCCACGGGCCGGGATTTGAGTGACGTCATCACTTAGGAATGTCAAACACTTGGTGGGGGCTGCAGTAAACCAAATTGAAACATCTGCACATGCCACATGTCACCATGTTTTTTTAGTACGGATTTACAATCATGATTCATGGTAACTATCCATGGTTGCTAGTTACCTTGATAAGGTGTTGTTTTCCTCCAAGTAAAACCAATCTGGTCAAGGGCGGTTCCAGCAGGGGGATAATAATGCGCCAGTGCCCCCCACGTCCCATGGGGGGCGCTCACCCCCTGATCCTGCTGAACATGCCGAGCGCAAGCTCTGCAGGCGCGCACACTTAAAACGCGCTTCTGACCGACCAGTACAAACGTGCTTCTCACCGAAATCCTGGATATGCGCCTGCTAGTGCCGTGCGAAATGCCATGCTATTAGCATGTCATTACTAATAGCCGCGTGCGTTCGCGGCGAAACGGTAGCCATCTTTCCCGGCGGATAACGGACGTGTCAACAGCGTCTCTTATGTGCGCCATACGCCCATTTACGGCCGTGGAACTGCATCCGCTGGTGAGTTAGTGTTGCATAAATGTTGCACATGTGCTATTTTGTGTTATAAACGTTTTAAGATCAGATTCCGTGTCATTTATGATAATATTTATGATAATACATATCATGCAATGGCGCCGCCGATTCCCTGTCTTCGTGACAGTGGGAAGTTCAGGTGCAAAATCAAAAATGTCTTCCGGGCTGTTCTTCCAACAATCCGCCCAACTAGAAATTGTAGCTTATATTGTCTGTAAAAAACAACTGTATTTTTGGTTTAAAAGGCTGTCAGTCTTCTGGTGCCAGATTTATATTTGTAGTGCTTGTCATGTGGGAGCCATGGCGTTTCAGTAGAAACTGCCTTTACCACCCCTCGTCTAACTCAAAAACTAAAAGGGCTTGAAAGACGCAGAAAACAACGTTCGAAAGCTCTTGACATAGTCATTGGAAGTTTCAATAGTATTTTGGGCTCAGATGAATATTGAGGTCACCAGAGGTCATCAAAAGTCAAATTTCCCAGTTTTAGGACTTGGCTTCGAACAACCTCCATACATCTCGGGAACTATGATTGCTGTGAACATATAACTACTGTTATCTATGCTATGAGCAAACGAAAAAATCGAAAGCTCTTTAAAAATACAATCGATGTAAAATAAGTATCGCTCTGCTATTAGATGTAAGGAGCCCACGCATGCAAAAAACAACATATGTGGCTCCTCTGATATGCATCATTTGTGATGAAAAACTAGCCAACCTGGCAAGACAAATACAAATTTTGTTTTCCGACGTCATCTAGCAGGTCAGGACAATTCACCTCTTTGCACACCATGCGGAGCATGAAGTACTTTTGCTATATCGTTTTTACAAGGTCCTGCCACCACACATGCCATTTTGTATCTTGCTCGTGCATCTAGCTACAGAATCCGTCATGAAAACTGAAATATACGCCGTGGGAAAACGCTGTCACACTTCATACTTCAAATGCAGATAAGCGGTCACAAATACGAAGTGCATGGATTGTCCCACTTTCTCCGAAATATTCGTGGAAATGGAATGAAATCTCTCAACAGAAAGCTTGTCACAGACCGAGCCGCTCATTCGCCGCTCCCGGGCGGCTGGAAGCGTTAGGATGCCATTGGGAAACCGGGCTAAATTATTAATACAATCAAGTTTTCAACGTATTCATCGGGAAATGTGAACAACGCCGCGTCAAGCATGCCATTGTTCAGGGATCAGCTAAGCAATTCCGGTATTCTGTAACTGTTGCGATTGGTCCGCTTTTTTATTAAATAAATAGTTATTGGCCATGTGTAACGGTACAGTTAATGTCGGAAAAGGCCTCCTCCCTTGATCATTTGTGGTTATTGGAAGAGCAACGCACAATTTTGAAACAAGCGCTGTCCAGTTCTATATCCACAAATACGCCGGGAATGTAATGCTAACATTCATCTTCATGCAACATTGCATGGTTGTCCGCCAAATTGCATTGCATATGCAAATTATTGCTAGCAACGGCAAATAATCGGCAAATGCTCTCCATTCAGTAGTCACACATCAGATCATCAGATCATCAGATCATCAGATCAGATCATCAGATCGGGACAACTTTTGTATCGTCTGTGTTACTCTAGACCTTCTTGATGCTTCAGGCAAATATTATGCTCAGTGACCCTTAAAAGGTCACATGAGGTCGTCCGAGGTCACCAACACTTTTTTGCCAATAACTATCGACATAATGAAGATGGAGAAATGAAACTGACACCAATGTGTTTTTCTCGTCCATGTATGTATGTACGTCTTCAAACATGCAACATGACCTTTTAAAGTCACCATTTGACCTTGACTTGAGGTCAATTTTTTACCCTTTTATTTACCTGGTCAGCTTGAATATGACTTAAAGCGCATTGACGAGACGAACTCGATGGTGTCAAAGTTGTTGTCTTATCTTCATTATATAAAGAGTTATTTGTGCACACAATTTTGCCAGAAGTAGCCTATTTGACCTTTGATGACCTCTGGAGCCTAAAATATTGATCTCAGCTAAAAAGTGTCTAAAATAGTTTCATTTTTTTCGACGAGCTTTCGAACGGTAGTTGAATCTCGCCAATGCTTCTTTGAAACTAAAACGTAAACATTTAGACAATATTCCACTCATGATCACCCAGGAATGCAAGTGATTTGGATAATAAATGACTTTTTACCACTCCTATATTAAATTGTCATAGACAATAAGCGTAAAATATTAATGAATCAATATTTCTGTAACATAGGAGAACTCGTTTTCCATGGACATCCGCTACCGCTACTAACCCAGAAAAGAAGACGAGTTCATGCCATGGGACCTCCAGGAAAGGACGCAGAAACCGGGGGGGGCAGAGGGGGCAGCGGCCCCCAACTTTTTTCGAGGAGGGGCGTCGCCCCCCAACTTTTCTGAGGATATATATCTTCTGTCTACAGTTTTCTGATTAATAAAATCGTTGAAATGTAATCACATCAATGTGGAAGATAAAAAGTATTTGTTCATTATTAAATGCTTGAAATTTATAGGTATGATCTAGTTATGATTGCTTTCTAGTCGAATTTGAGTCTGCTTAGCCATTTTAAGGATAGTTAACCCTATTCCCTGCGGGCGGCCAGAATTACGTTAACCTGCGGGGGCAGATTCCGCCCCCAGAAATCTCGAGAACCGCTCTGCGATTTCGATGGGACGAACACCATTCGATCGTCGTGACGAAATCTTCCTTTTTGGTCCAGAAATTGTTTTTTGCTCTTCAAATAGGGGCCGAGGGGGCAAAAAATACGAAAATTTGGGGTGTTTTTTGAAAGGGTTTATTTGTGGCCCATGTGATCGACAATTTTGGCATGCAAAAAAAAAACTTTTTGAGCTTCAATGTAATGTTCTTTTCAATGTGTGAAAGGAACAAGTACAAACAACGAAAAATCATAGCGCATCAGGGATAAAAAATGGGGAGAATTTTTGATTGAAAAAAATGTGCTTCTTAGTGTTCGGGACGTGGGAACGTCACATGTGGGCTTTGTTGCTGTTAATTTGTTAAATGTACAATTGGTGCAAGGCGGATTCCAGGTAAACAACGTGGGGGGCCCCATGTGGCGAACGCCTTTTATCCATCTTGCTTATTGAAGTTGGGCCTAAATTGACGGAAGAATATCGGCGCCTCCCATTTTTATGTACCTGAGTGCGCCTCTACCCCAAATTATGTTTTTACAATCCATTATGTATGATGTACAATAGCATAAACTTAGTTCTGACGCTTTTTATTCCACCGCCAACCTAACGAAGGAAAGTATGCGCCGCACATCCGCATTCGAACGACCTCCCAAAACATGACCCTGGACCGCCTCTGATGGGCCCGATTTTTTAAAAAATTTTCACAGAACAGCGTCATTCATATTTAGGAAAAAGTCCGAAAGTTCAAGACGATAGACTAATGGTTCAGAAGCGGCGGCAAAAAAACTACCGGGGGCGGGGGGGGGGCAGAAATCGCCCCCCGAGGGAATAAGGGTTAACTGATTGGGAAACTCAGAAAATTGGTTTAGGATATTACCAGCACCGTAGACGTCAACACATTAGTTCCAAACGATCCAAACCCATATGGAAACTTTTATGACGTCTGCAATTTGAGAGTTTTACACTTCGTGATTACAGTTACAATGACGATGCTGATTTTTGCTACCTATGCACATTTTTTTAAATATCTTCGCACACAAATTGTGTCAATTTGAACGAAAAAAGCACACTTTGAATTGGGGGAGGGGGTTAAACCCTAAAAGTTTCACAAATCTGATAAAGCCTTGTTGAAAATAATATTTCCTCCTTTTCACGTTTTCTGCTGGCCACTGACTTGAACACTCGATTTACGCCCGTAAATATTCACGACATTATCCAAATGTGTTTTCATAAATTTTATAATAACACCTAAATCTGGAACCTAAGCCATAACAAATTTAAGGGGAGCTCTTTTATATGGGTGTCCCCTTAAAAATTCAAAGGGGCACGGTGCCCCGGTGCCCGCCTCCGTTCCGCCGCCTATGATTCTAAGGATACGCCCAATTCCTTCTGGATCAAGTTATCATCGGCCATTCCTGAAGACCCAGGTGCAGTTTGTGTTAAGTGACCTCTACAGGGTCAGCCGAGGTCCCATCCGAGGTCACCAACAATGTTGTCATTAATCTCGATAAAATCTCAGCTAAAGAAGTGGAAACCACACCGTCAATGTGTACAAGTCAACAAATCGGTATATATCGGACACCGTCTCCCAATTTTGCAGCATGACCTATTGGGTAAACCACTAGACCTGGACCTGAGATCAAATTTCTAATTGACCTAACCTGGTCCATCGTGGGAATACGATTTTTAAAGCGGCCTTGTTGAGCCCACCAACACGATGGCGTCAAAATTATTGCCTTATCTTTATTAGGTACAAAGATACTAGTGAAAAACTGCTTGTCAAAAATAGCCTCTTTACCTTTGATGGTCTCAGGAGCCTTAATTATTGATCTGAAATAAAATTGTAGAACACGTTGGCGATTGCATTTTTCAAGAGCTTTAAATCACTTTCTGTTTGTTCCTAGAGCTATCATAGTTCGCGGGATATTGGGGGATTCTGGAGCAAAGCCCTGAAAGTGAAAAATCTGACCTTTGATGATCTCTGGTGACCTCAATATTGACATGTTAAAGAAATGACCGCAATAGTTTCTAAATACTTTTTGACGAGCTTTTAAAAGCTTTTGAAATACCTTTGACGAGCTTTTGAATGGTGTCCCTGAATGGTGAATGGTTGAATGGTGTCCCATCCCTTCCCCCGGCACGGCGAAGGTGGCGCCGAGCACCGGCACGGCGCGGGTTAAACGCATAGGTAAGCAGTAAAAAAATCGGTACCTATGATTCATGTATCCGACACTTGTATGTATCATTCTTAGACTTGTAAAGTATCAGGCTAAGACTCAGGCTAAGATCGCTAAGATCAGGCTAAGATGGATGATCTTAAATCAGGTCAAAGTCATCCGAGGTCACGTGAGGTCAAACTGCTGATTACGGTCATTAGGCGTTGTACTTTTTTTTGCGTCTGGAGCGTGACAAAGTTGAAGCGATATTAGTTTCAAATAACTCAAAGTATAAAGCAAAAACGCAAATGCATTTGATATCCACGGTAGGTAATGCCGTCGAATGTGGTCGATTTTGTTCTTTGGAAGGTCATAGTCAGTCAGTTTTAATGGTATCAATTTCAAATTTTGCACACGTCATATATTGTAAAGTTTCGTCATATTTCATTATCTGACATGGTTCTATGATATACATTCATGTTTTAGCAATTTCGGAAAATAGGAAAAAAATATAAAATTTATCATTTTTCATCATAAATTTCACAAATACGGTATAGCAATATGATAGCCGAGTCTATTGTCAGTCAAATCAAGGTATCAAAATACCTGTAGTGGACGAGTTAGTGGCGTAAATAGGTAATACCTACAACCAAAAGTGACTAGAAGTTCAAATCGGACAGAATTCTGAAGTGAGGCGGGAATTCCGGCTGAGAAGGTACTCGTTGGCAGGCTAAAATCCTGCCCCCCCCCCAACTTGAACATACTTCCTGCCTCCAGGCCATCGTTCCCTAACGCTCCTAGTCAAGCCAGATATATTTGCCGTGAGTCTCATTCGCATATGCTTGGTATGTGTTATGACACCACTAATATTATCTGAACTGCGTCGCCCTTCATAAAGTAGACAAAAAGGGTGTGTATTAACCCGCACCCAACTGGGCCTCTGCATTTTCCACGCCCGACTGGGGGTGTTTGAACACTCCCCTTCTAACTCGGCTCCTATGGCACGTAGACCAAAACAAAAACACTGTTCGAACCGTGATAAGAAATAATTTCGAAACTATTAAAAAAATCGCTCCTGTCAAAATTCATGTCACCAGAGGACATCGAAGGTCAAATTTTCCAGTTTTAGGAC
Source organism: Semibalanus balanoides (assembly GCA_014673585.1). Taxonomy (NCBI): domain Eukaryota; kingdom Metazoa; phylum Arthropoda; class Thecostraca; order Balanomorpha; family Balanidae; genus Semibalanus; species Semibalanus balanoides. Next base: position 50,565 of record VOPJ01006706.1, on the reverse strand, counting down.
ATCGCTCCAGAAACTCCCAAATATCTCGGAAACTATACAATCTAGAAACAAACGACAAAAAATTCGACAGCCATCGAAATTTGGAATAGGCCTAGTTGTCTTCAAAATTGACCTCAGGTCAATAGTTTAGGCTCTATAGGTCCTATAGGTCATTAATGTCAAAAATGCTGATTTAACATATTATCGCAAATTACTTTTCACCTAATACAAATAACACTTTTTTCAAGGCGCTTTTCCCGTCAATATCTCGTCAAGGCGCTTTGAAATTGGTTAATTTTTTTATCGTCAAGGCGCTTTGAAAATGGTTAATTTTTTATCATGTAAGGTCAACTTAAAAAATGACCTCAGGTCAATGTCAAGTGGTGACTCAAGTAGGTCATGTTGCATATTAAGAGACGTGTCGCAACGAGACAAGCACATTGGTGAAAGTTGCACTCCTCTATCTGAATTATTTCCATAGTTATTGACGAAAAGGTGTTGGTGACCTCGGATGACTTCAGATGACCCCAGATGGGTTACTGAACGAAACCTGCCAATTGATCATGTATAATATCCTATGATAACATCATCCATGAAGGAAATGGACTTGATATCCCTTGAAAATAAAACCATTGAATATTTATCATTGACTATAATGGGGAGGTCCTCCGAGGTCAAAAAGATTGACCCGACCGTCAAGTCACCGATTACAAATAATCAAGATAAAAAATTTGTAGATCCGGATGACATAATGCAATCCTTAAAGTTTGTTATCGATCCCTTAAAAACTGTGGTCATGGCACGACCGCAATTTGTTTGGGAGGTGGGGTCACTTGACCTGACCTGGTGACCTGACCTTATCCGACACGAAACTTGATTTTTCGCAAAATGTGTGAAAAAAATCAATGATAAGTTATGATAATTTGGCGGCGCTACACGCCACTGTTTTTTCGTTATCTCGATAAAACCACAGGGGATGTTCAAACACCCCCAGTGGGACGCGGGTTAACCCACCATTTGACTGAGACAGGCGTTTAACGCCCCCTGATCAACTTTCACAATAGCTCAAACACAAACAGCACTATCAACGTGAAACTTTGATCGTCTTCCACTACATCGATTTAACGTCTTCTATGCAAAAATGAAGCAATTTCGTTGACTTTTATTTTTCCTCAGATACAATGAATTTAGTGACGTCACAACACATAAGTNCTACTCCGCGCGGGTTAAAAGACCATACAAACGCCATATTTTTTAGGAAAATAAAATCCAAAAACGTCAAAAGATAGAAAATAGCAAATAGCAAGGGAAATACATGGTTGTCTTGGATATTTGAAAATTTGGGTTTATGACCAGCCCAAATGGGGGATAACCACAAAAACAAATTTGCAAAAGATAATACAATAATTGAACTTTTATGTGAGGGAACCTCATATGTGCAACTAGTAACTACCATTCCAAATTTTACAATATTACAGGGCCTATTTTAAGGGAAAACCACTGGGGGGGGCAAGACAAGATCCAAACATAGCACTCAAAGGCAAAAGGACGTAAGCATGACTCTGATGTAATATTCCAGTTAACCGTGTTGGCATCGAGCCAGAGCCCCAAAACGACTGGAAAGGGACAAAATAACCGTTCCTACTAAAAACATCGATTTTCTACAGACCCACGTTTATACTTAATAAATGACACGAATTAAGTCACGTATTGCTCAATTTACTTATCCAATTGTTGGGCGAAATGTGATCCAGCTCGTAGGGCAGGTTATGCAATTTGAGCATGCAGAGTATGAAGAGACCGAAGGAACTCAATGTGAATAACACTAATTCCTAAGGTATACAATATAAATCCATACAATGGCTTCGGAAGGATTTTTTAGGCGGGGGGGGGCAAATATGTGTGGCAGACGTTAACAAGCGCCACAACAGGGAGTGGAAAGTTCTAGGTTTATCGTAAATAGCGAAAACAATGGTATTCACGCCCGCCATTTTTGGCACAACTTAGTCTATCATTTGCCAAATCGGGTTCAATGTTTGTGCCTCGGGTCTCCTCAGTTCAGGTGCACTAGGGTCAATGTCTAGTGATTCCCCCAAAAAAAGTATGTCAATGCCGCAGCCAGATTGTTTGACCGATCAAGCTGGAAACTCACTGGTTTAACCGGGTCATAAATATCTAAACGCAATTTATCGAGATTTGTATATCAGTGATCTAAGGTGAAGTCGACTTTTTGTGACCACGCCAATTATAAGTCAGTGGACATGGAAAGTGCATATAGACCACAGAAAAAGGCTAATGTTTCTCAATGTTATCTAGACTTACGAAACTTTGCTAAATAGTAATTCAAAGATCCAATTACATGTTGTCCTGCGACCTCCACGAGGTCGCAGGACCCGGAGGTCATGCGTCAATTTTTTGCATAACCTTTGTTACTTGAAATATAAGAGCAATGTATGTCTTACCATTGTTGACTTGTAGAGGCACCTCGTTCGATGTGAAGTGTGACGCCTGACTTGGGAACCCTTTGAAAAAAACCCCCCGTCTCGGATCACGTCAGCGTAGGCCATCTTCCCAGACTTTATTATTTTCATCTTCCCGAAATAGAAATGTTTTAAGAAAAACACAAATTTGGAACCGCGAAATATTGACGGGAACACTGTCTCATAAAAATGGTTGCTCGCCTCATATTGAATGGTTTTTAAATACAATGACAAACGTTATTCATCAGATATAATCCCATGGCTGAGTTTGGCCATTAGGCCGAAAGCATCGAGATAGCATAAGCTATGCCACAATTTGCCCTTAGTCCTCTGGTACAACCAATCCGAGCTGCTGGTCTTTCTTTAATCAAGAAAACATTCATAAGTTTTAAACCTGCGAGAAGAAAAAAAAACACTTAACAAGTCCATCGCATGTGCTGGCGGCACTTCGCCGTGGCGTCTAAGCCGCCTTCTTCTACTCGTCTCGTATGGAGTATTAGACATAACAAATTGCGTTGATAGCACGGCCATAAATTAAGAAAAAAAAAAAAACAAATTAATGTCGAAACTATTTGGACGTCCTTGGCTCAGGTCAAAATTTCAAGTTCACCAGAGGTCATCCATAAGGTTCGAATTTTTCCAAATATAGACTGCTCAGAAACCCGAAAACATCTCGAGACTATGATAGGCTAGAAACAACGGAAACAGATAACGACATTCATAACAAATTCAATCGCACTGGTACCTCACATTTAGCTTAGCTGCAATAGTTTAGGCTCTAAAGGTCACCTAAATGTCCAGATGACATTTCTGCCAAAAAATTCGTTATACTTCTATTGTTGAACATAGAGACTAATTTGACACCATTGTGTTTTCACATAAATACGCTTTGACCATATTATGGTGAACGGGTTAGAGCGAGCTTCAAAATTTGACCTCTGGTTAAGGTCAATTTGTGACCCATGTACGTCATGTTACATATGGGGTGGATGCGACCCGACGAGACAAATCACGTGGTGTCATTCGCACGTCTTTATCTTTAAAATCAAATGTTATTGGGCAAGGCAAATGCTTGTGACGACAGATGAAGCCCAGCTTGACTTTGCAAGAGTCACGAACAGCATTGCCCTGGATCATCAAATAATTAGAAAATAACATGATAATGAAATAATGACCTTCATCTAAGCGTATTCTCTACAATAGAAAGCATGTCCCTATGTTCCCATGACTCTAATGGGGTTATGAAATTGACCTGACCTTAACAACGATATAAATAAAAAATTCAGAGATATGACGATTTAGTTACTTATGCCTTATGAAAATCCTGCAGGTTAATATCTCGACAAACATTTGTGGCTCGCACGAACACAAACATTGTGAAGATAAGGTCACGTGGCGTGACATAGTACATGGGCTGAGACCTACCTCGATGGTCAAAACTCTTACATATTTGGTAATTATGCTGCCAACAGCCGTGCAAATTGCGGCGCTGCGCGCCGAAGCTTTTTTTTGCTATCCTCAGAAATATTAAGGCACCCAGAGTCCCGCACTCCCCGGCACGGGCGTTTTTGGTGTAAAGATACACAAAGCCTCGTTTCACGATAGAGTACTTGCGCGCAAATGTTTTTAAAATTCTTAGGTGTTTAAGATGTGTTAGTAGATAGTCGTTTCACGAAGACTAAATTGCGAGGAATGTTTTTAAACACTCGCCCTACGGTCTGTAGGGCGAGTTAATTTTGTTTTTAATTAGTCTATCGTGAAAACGGCTACTTACTTAAACATTTTAAAATGTTTGAAAACATTTCGCGCAAATAATCCTTGCGTGAAATACGGCTAAAAGTCACATGTTTTAAGTGACACCTACAAATTGCACCTTTCTCGAAACGCAAAGTCCTTAGTGGGAAAAAAGATGGGATACTCGACATGCGGCGACAGTGATTATCTGAAAAATATTGTGAGCACTATGGAAAATAACTCCCTTGACCCAACCATGGCGTCGCCAACCGGTGCCAGGGTTCGGTCCTCTAAGATCGCTTCGGACCCCAAGATTAAGCAGATTTTTTAAATCTACCCTATGTGAGCTGGTGACAACACCTGTTGCCCCCCCCCCCCGTCCCCACCATTTTGTGTCGACATTCCTGGCCCAACAAGTCCCAATCTACCCTGGCTCTGTCGTTAATGAGGCAATTGTTAAAGATATTTAAAAGTTTATGATGTTTCGGAATAATTTAAAATATACTTTTTTTTTGCTGGAAAATAGTAATAACTAGGAAAGTCATGGAATTTTTAATTGTATTTCTATCAAATATCAACAGTAAAGTATATTTTATTTATCTTAAAATATATATCAAGCGACAAATGACATGGAATTAATAACATCAGGGTGGGCAAAATGTCTTGATTGGGGGGGCAAAACGGCTGACTGCGGGGGCATTTGCCCCCCAGTTAACATGTTAAAATAGGCCTTGCAATATTATCATCATTTTTGACTGACTTATGGCATATAAAGTATGAGTAAATATGACGTCATGATTTAACCATACTTTATAGGTCTTAAGTCAGTAAAAAATATATCATTTTAAAATTTGGAATGGTAGTTGCCCATATGAGGTGCTCTTACATATTTTCTGTTTTGGTAAAATCTGCAGTCTAGACACCTACCTCTCGCGAAACCTCATACAAATCATGACAAACGATCGTTCATATATAGATCTAGTCGGTTAAACAACAGTGTGTGTGTTCATATGTGTGTTGTTAGAACAGTCAATGTCAGGTCTTTCAAATCATTTGCGAGAAAAGTGGCGCAGAATTCTTAGCGTCATTGGTGATAATGAATAACCACATTCTCTTAGCAGTCTTTTTTTAATCGCTTCTTCTATAATCCTTTTGTTTTTAGATTTGTCTCGTGTCTCACATTTTTGTAATACTTTTAGCCATGTTGCATTGTTCTGTTCATATTCATACCATTGCTATCGTGTTTCGAACGTCATTTATGATATTTACATACTTTTAGCCACTGCTTGTGAGTGTGTGCTTGTATTGGTCACTTTGCACTTTTATATTCCTGTGTGACGATGACCTCGAATAGCCCAGACATGTGGATTGGTCAGATATAGTAACATTTACAGAACAATCTAAAAACTTTGATTTTGTGATAATTTTTCACAAAAAATCGTGTATTTTTTGTTTTAGGGGTAAAAAATCCGAGACAACCATAACATATCCTTTGCTATTTGCTATCTTTTTATGTTTTTATATTTCACTTTCCTCAAAAAATGGCATTTGTACGGTCTACCAACGTTTAGCTGATTTTGGTGTACAATTCGTGAGTAACGACGTCAATAAATTAGCTATTATTCGAAATTTTGGGGACGAAATTGCTTCATTGTTTTACAAAAGACGTCAAATAAATGTAGAAGAAGGTAACCCGAGGTTTCACGTTGATAACGCTATTGGATGTTGAGTTATTACGAAAATGAATCTGGGGGCGCTGAACGCCCCCCCCCCCAGCCAATGGCGGGCTAATGGAGGGACCGTGTAATCTTTCAAGCCTTTGCGCTACATCTAAATATTAATATTTTTCCAAATGGTTTTACTGGTGATGATTTTGTTAGTAACATCACGTTTTGCGGTGGCGTCCCAATACAAATTCCAAACTTAAAAAAAAAATGTCACCCTAGGGCGGCATCTAGCTGAGGGGTGGCACCCGACTGAAGGGGCAGCACCTGGCTAAAAGGGAGGTACACTGCTGAAGGGGAGGCACCTTGCTGAAGGGGAGGCAGTCCAGTAGTGGAACTTTATGAAATCGGTCGGGGGGCCCTAATGTTAATTTGATAGATTTTAACTCCATTCTTACATGCAACGCCATAGGCCTAATGTTAAAGTTTGAAATCATTGGGGGGGCTAGGGCCCTCCCCAAGAGATATGAAGTTCCGCCCCTGGGAGGCACCTAGCTGAGGGACGGCACCTGGCTGAAGTGACGGCACCCGGCTGAAGGGTCAGTATCTTCTAAGGGGCGGCACCTTGCTGAAGGGGCAGCCCCCGGTTGACAGGGTGGCAGGGACGTAGCCAAGGAGGGCACGGGGGCAATGCCCCCCCCCCTTGAGCGAAATAAATTCACGCTAGATAGAATGAGATCTCTGAAAAACCCGACTCTACTCCCCCCCCTCATCAGCAAGCATATAGCTGAGGAGCAATTTTTTTTTCGACGTGACCCCCCCCCCTGATAAAAATCTTGACTACGTGCCTGGGGGGCGGGATCTTTTTTAGGGGCAACACCTGGCTAAAGAGCGGCATCTTTCTGAAGGGCGGCACCCTTCTGAAGGGGCGGCACGTGGATGACGGGGCGGCACCTGTCTGAAGGGGCGGCACCTGGCCTGAAGGGGCGACACCTGGCTAAAGGGGCGGCATCTTTTGAGGGGCGGCATTTTTTTAGGGACGGCACCTGACTTGGGTAACGTCCGGTCAGTGGCGGCACCTGGGTATGGGACGGCACCTCGTCGGGGGCGGCACCTAGGTGGGAGCGTCACATTGGGACGTTCCAAAAAGTGCTCCGACTAGTCGGGATAGTCTGTTAGGTGTCGATGCCCCTGGCAAGCAAGATGAAGACGGATTTCGGCCCATCTGTACGACTAGGTACGTCTGAATAATTGTGCTGAGAATGTTACTGAGAATAACGTTTTATAGACGATTTAAGCATCAAAATCACGATAAATCCTCACAAAGTTTATTCTTGCAATCCAGGGAATGAGGCACTGAAACAATATGTTCTTGTCCAGTCCAGCACTATATGCTTCTAACAAACACTTTTCCCAAAGTCTTACGTCATCTCTACGTCATAATCATGCGTCAAATCAGCCAAAATCAGCCAATCAGCGATAAGAGTTACCGAGTATTCCCGTCCCCGACTTTTAGGACTGAATATTAAATAATTTAAAGATTTCTTTGAAGATCTGACAGCGTCACAAGTCATTTTCGAGTATGCGTCACAACTTGGCTATCTCAACTAAAAAAACATGTTGAAGGTGAACAGTTACCTTTAAAGAAAAAGGGTATACCTACTATTTACATTTTACATCACATTGTTGCACGCACATACACACTGTCATCACACCGTAAGAATTATGTCCAATTCTGGGCAGCTCCTGCGACTTTCGCCTGCCCTTGGATCACCAGCGGTTCTGGTTGTTCCCTGATCTGTCATCCTATAGGTAGGTCAACTGATCTTGATAGTTGATATGCGGACAAATATATATATATATATATATATATATATATATATATTTATAATATATATATATTTGTTCGTTTTTATCGGAAAACTCCAGTTGTTTTTGTCTTTAATTACAAAGACAATATTTCGTACATCATTTTGTACCTTCCACAGGGTCATGCCAAAAAGCTACGACATCGACAGACAAAAACCTAACTAAGCGAAACATATGTAAGAACCACGTGATGATTGATTTAATGTCCGATTTGGAATCGGTCGAGTCAGGCAATACATTTTTTACACTTTCGGTCAGCCTAATCTAAACAATCACTTTTTTCAATATTTTTATGCTTTCGAATTCCTCAGCAAATTAATGGCTTAAATTTGCTTGAAATGCTATCAACTAATGGAATACTTAATAGATACATTTATATTCTATCAGGATTGAGATATGCTCAAAGAGTTAAGAAAGGTCCTTTAAAATAAGGCTATATGCATTTACAATATGCAATCACTCATCTACCACCACCTTGAATGTCAAAATCGATAATTTTTTTTTCATCACATTTTCAGCTTTAACCAAAATTTGTTCAGTATTAAGCATAACTGAACGATGCTGGTATTGTAAGATGTTGTGATCGAGGCGTTTTTTGAAATGCTGCACGAGCGAAGCGAGTTGCAGGTAATTGGAAAAAACGCCGAGGATCGCAAATACTACATGACACACAGAGTTTATAAGTCTTTTACTTTGGTCGCCAGTGCGGTTGCCGGGCCCAAATTGGGGGGGCGGAAATCCACACTCCACGCGCTATGCTTTTTGCATTGCTCGGCAGTATGGTATTGGTCAGCCAAATACTTTACCTTCTTGTTCCTGTATTGATCTGTATTAGTCAGAATTTGCGAAAATGACAATCACTAGTACTATTAAGCCTCAACTCTTCAGCTATTCGGCATTAGATCAATAGTTCAATGCAATACAATTTGCGCCAGAGTAATAACACACTGTTTGTAAACGGGTACCGGTAAACTTGAGTGTCACAGTGGATTAGCAAGAGCCGACAATAGCTCAATAGTAATGATGAGATGCAAAGCGAATAAAGACATAGTCTCTTGCGTCTTTATTGCCGTCTTAATTAATGTAACAAACAATTACAATAATTAATTTGTGTGTGCCTCCTATTTCTGAAAAAGCAGGGCAAGATTACAACGGGCCGGTTTCCAATTGTCCGTGAGTAAAGAAAGTGGCGTTAGTATGCAAACTGCCGGCAGTATTGATACCTTCCGGCGTATGCATACTGCCTACGTGGCGGCCAGGTATGCATACTTGCCAGGGAGTATGCATACTAACCGCTGGTCGAGGCAGTATTGCATACTTGCCCGGCGGTAGTATGCATTACTGGCCGATTGCGCATACGGGCCGCTAACATAGTAGTTTATAATAATATTATTATATATAATAATATATACTATAACTTTGGTTCACTGAACGAATGTTGTGCTGCTGCTGCTGCTGCTGCTGCTGCGCTGCTGCTGCTGCTGCTGCTTGCTGCTTGCTGCTGCTGTGCTGCTGCTGCTGCTGCTGCTGCGGATGCTGCTGCTGCTTTGATGTTGCTTCTGGCAGTTGGCGGCGGCTGCCTCTTGTTGTTTATTATTGTTGTTGCTCTGCTGCAGGTGGAATGTCGCTGAGCCAGCACCCAGGCCAGCTCATGCGGCAGCCAGCAGCAGCGCGCACTGACGCCGTGCAGCAGCACGGCGACACAGGCCAGCACTCGGTCAGGGTGATCGGTAACCAGCGAAGTGCGCGGCCTCCAGGTCACAGCGCTCTACCGAGCGGAGCAGCCGCTCCGGCAGGCGGCGGCGACGCAGACGCGACAGCAGACCCGTCTCCATCAGGCGCAGAAGGGCAGCGTCAAATGCGCGCCACTCGCGCAGTCCGCGACGAAATGGCAGCCGGCCCCAGTTGCGCTTCAGTCGCTGAGGGTGCGGGCAGACGTGCGGACAGCCGCTCCAAGTACACATCGGCAGGATATCCAAAGGCCCGAGGAAGAAAGCGAACTTCTGCGTGGTAGCCATCGACACCCATTCTGATGTACTGCCTGCGTTCTGTGCCTGCCACATGGTGGCGGTGAAGTTCATGCCCGCCTGCCGGTGGTGGCGAAGCGTGTACTCCGCGGAGGAGCGAGGGATCACCCCCCATTTCCAATCCTGCATTCGTGTGACGTCATCGGGCCGAGAGAACGGGAGGCGCGCCTGTTCGGTGGTCACCTGCGCCAGAAGGCCGGCCGTGTAGAACTGGAGGACAATCATACCGACGCCAAGCATCACGGTGGCGGCAATGTGCTGCGAGACGGACCCAGGCCGCAAGGCCAGGCCCTGCGCGCAGAACGTGCCGAGAGTCTGCAGACAGAAGGTGGAGAGGCGCGTGTCGGCGGCGCCACTCAGGCGGAACGTGAGGAAGCCGCCGCCGGTGGCCAGCAGCAGCAGACTGACGGCCAGCACCTGGAGCCGGTCACTCTCCAAGCTGCCGCTGTAGGACGGCGCCGACGTCGGCTCCGGCGCACCAACAAACATGGCGTTCTCGTACCGCAAAACTGCTATCGACGTCCGTACGAAGCGATCGCGGTCCGGCGTCCAATTGAAGTGGTTGGAGGCGAAGTCTACCGAGCCGTTCTGAAAAAGTCGGTAGAAATGGTACATGTGGTCGCTGTGGATGACCAGCCGGCTCATGTGAAACCCCATGGCATCCTGGAGAACACGAACGAGGTCCTGCATCAATTCATCAGCAGAGAACGGAGCCAGTGGCGCTGGGTAAAACCAGTCGAAGTGGACGACTCGGTAGGTTTTGTTGACGACTCGCAGGTCGCGCCAGCCGGCCGAAGCCAGCGCCGGCAGCGGCAGCGGCGTGAGTCCTCCGCTCCGGCAGTGGCCGACAGCCGTCACCAGGGGACCGGAGTCGGCGTGTCGCGCCACGCGCAGCAGCTGGCCGGAGTCGGGCTGCAGCAGCTCGGCGCCGTGCAGCTGGGCGGCCAGCTGCGCCAGCCGGTCGGGTGACACGGGACGCGGCGGCAGCAGCAGCAGTGGCCGCGCCGACACCGCCTCCTCGGGCTCGGCCAGCTGGGATGGGTGCCGCTGGTGCCGCGGTCCGTCCGCCTCCCGCCTCCTCCGCGGCGGTTGCAGACGGCATGTCCGGAGAGCTGCAAGCAGTAGGGCGGGCAGGAGCCAGACGGGGTAGTCGGCGGCTTGCCACAGCAGCTTCCGCTGCAGACCCAGCCGTGCGGCCGCGCCAGCTGGCACGGCACACTGCGCCAACCTCTGCTCCGGCAGCGCCACACTCTGCCGCCGGCAGCGCATCCTGCCAGCTAAGCAGGAACTGCAAAATTGCAGAGCGAAAGGAAAACATGGTCGTATAACACAAAAACCAGTGTGGCGGCTCGTCATATGAGGCAACTGGAGGGCCGGGCCGACCTAAATTTGGAAGAATGAGCTTTTGAATATGCCATTGGTTGCCGGATTGACAACAATATGCAGTACGTGATTCCCTTCTGCAACATTGCAGTGCATTTAATTATGACATAACACCAAAACTATCCGGCTCTTCAGTCTTCCATCCTGCCCGCCAGCCACCGCACAGTGGTGGAAACAGGTTCAGGGTGGCGTTTTTGGGACAATTGCCAATGTCGGTTATTTTGTGTTGCAAATAGATGCAAAATAACCGTAGAGGCTCAATGCGAGCATTGAAAATGTTATTTTTATTTCATAAATAAGTCAAATCATTGCATATATTTAGATATACAAATATAGTCAAACTGCAATAGCATTTCAATATTCAAAAAGACAAGCAACTACAGGTTTGTATTTGTTTTTATTTGGTATTTGGCGAGCTGATAGCCAATTAATTCTGCATCCAACGTCAAACACCGCTAAGCGCGCATATTTCCGCAAATTTATCCACGGAAGAAATCCGCGAAGAAAAGAAAATCCGTCCAGGGTCGCCACGCGTCGGCAGGCCGGGCGCCGCGGACTCCTGCGCGCGTGCGATGTTATCGATGTAAACAAGGGAGCAGGTTCAGTAGAGGCGTCCCCCACTCCATGCGATTCCCATTCCCACGTAATATTTGTGCTGCTAGGAACCCTCCACAAACTACCTAATCTTTACATTCTATGAATAATTTGGAGCCTGAAATTGTAATCTAGCTCCCAAAAAGTATATATTTATATATATTAAAATAAATATTAAATATTATTATATATATTACTATATATATATATATATATGTGTAGTGTATGGTGTGTGTGTGTGTGTGTGGTGTGTGTGTGCTATGTTGTGTTAGTGTGTGTTACAGTTAGTATGCATTACTAACTTAGTTAGTTTGCAACTAACTGACTGGCAGTTTAGTATGCAAAATAACTAGTTAGTGGCAAACTAACTGACTGGCCAGTTAGTTTGCAAATCAACTAGTTTATTTGCGAAATCGACGATGTGTTTCGCGTTGTAATACCTAACCAGTGACAAATTATTTTGTATCGATGCTCTGTCAAATTCATATCGCGTATTATTCCGCATCCCGGTTAGGGCATCCCGGATTCTAATCACTGCTTCAGCATTGGATGACCTGCGATCCGTGGCAACGGTCGCACTGAAGGCAAGATATGGGCGCCACATAACCATTGAGTTGAGGCGCCCTTAAGCCCAAATCATCATCATCACTGAAGGCAAGGTCAATGTGAAGTCTGCAGTGAACTGGGCAGTGAACCGTGAAAAAGGCATGACGGGTACCTTAACCCTGCCCACGGTAGGGGTGGGGGAGGTTAGCGAATGTCGTTTTCCCGAAATTTCCTGACCAAAACCAATCCATTACCGAACAGCAGGCATTTTTGTCTGTCCAAATATTGACCGATTTTTGTTGAGGCAAAAAATGTCCAAGATTTGATCAATTTTAAAATAGTATACTTATTCATACTCCTGGCAAAAATAGCTTTGTTAACATCATAATTCATAAAACGTACATGTACAGTTTCCAAAAAGACACTTAATGTTGAAAAAAACGAAATACATCTGTTAAAGCAAAATAGTGGATGCGCAATTCAAGACCAAGCAATTTACATTAATCCAATTTGTTTGAGCAGTTGTGTATTAAAATTGTTGGATATAAATAAGAATGTTGTAAAAATGTGACAACAAGTGAATTGTTTAGATGCAAGCTGACGAAAAGTGTCCAAAAATTTATAAGCCTGACCGACCGATTACCAAATCGGTCACACAATTTTTGTCGGTAACCAAAATTTTGGTTACCGATTGACACTACTAGTGGGGGGTGGATGTAAATTGTAAACCCCTTCGGCTTTTCCCACATAACTCAGGTAGTTATCAACTGATTGCAATGAAACTTTCGATGCTCTATTTTTGAACAATTTGAAACATACTCTGAAAATTTTGAACTTCCAATTTTCATGACCCGTGACCTATGACCTGTTCCTCAAGGTCATGTCATTTCCGAGTGTTTGTCGTTCAGGAGCATATGTAAATGAGCTTAAATGTGAAAGGTGTGGCTCATGCTGAGATTGTAATTTCGACTGACCTTTTCTGAGGTCAACCGAGGTCACTGACCTCCGATGACCTCCGATGACTTTTTTGGCTTATGACCGTTCCCATGACAGTTTTTGACGCTGATTTCAAATCTGGGATAAATTTTACATAACTATATATTCCCCTGGAGTCATGCGCTTCCATAGGTCAACCGAGGTCACTGACCTCAGATTAACTGAAATGACTTTTTTGTAATGGCAGTTTGAATTTCATTTTTTAGGCTGATTCCTAGTTTGGCATGTATTAAGCATACTAAGATGTTCCTTTTTACCATTTTGGCTCGAGCAGTATTCAATTTTCACACATTTACGATTTGTGACGTTTATGTCTTTGACATGACCTAAGAGGTCACCTATTGACCCATGACCTTTCAATCATATGTCAATGGTTTACTATCGTCACAAGCAACACGTTCGTTTTGTAATCAAAGCTCTAGCTTAGTTAAAGGCGAAACGCCAAGGAGGGGGTCGTACCCCCCCCCCCCCCCCACCCGGACATGCAGTGATCTTGCCCTACCTGGGCGAGGGTTAAACGTTCAACTCTAAATGCTGTCGGTCAATAGCACATGCCCAATCAGACGGTAGGGATCAAGGGTCCCTGCAGTATGCACTGCAAACGAGTCCTGGCACAAAAAATTGATTAATTTATTTTGTAATAATACAATATAAAATTAAAAATTTGCCGTTACGTTTTTGATAATTCGATGAATCCATTATTTTCTTTTCTGAAGCTGGTTGACCACTCAAAGTCAGCGTTGGAGTTCTAGCCGCTTTCTGGACCGGTATTTTACTCTCTTCAGTGAGTTAATCCGCTTCGACCTCAGCCTTTCGGGTCCAGCTAACGCCCGGTCATGATGCCGCTGCATTCCCCCAGTGGAGGTGCAAAGTTGTGCACCAACATCAGTTATATTATGGACTCAGAATATGTGTTATTATGGACTACAGAATTTAAGTTTGGGGTTTTTTTGTTGAGCAGGGACGTTCTTGATTGATGCATCATATTTCAATCGTAGGCAATTCTGGCGAGCCAGAATATAGCTCATTTGTGCACAAAGTTTGCACCTCGTCTGGGGAATGCAGCGGCATCATGACCCGGGCGTTAGCTGGATCCGAAAGGCTGAGTTCGACGCGGGGTAACTCACTGAAGAGATCAAAATACCGGACCAGAAGGCGGCCAGAATTCCAACACTGGCCTCCTCTGAGTGGTCCACCAACTTATGAGATGACAAGAATGAATGAGTTAGATGTATAAAAATAACGTCAAATTTGGTAATATTTTGTAATTTCTTTAATAAAAAATAATTGAATGAATTTCATTTGCCAGGACTAGCTTGCAGTGCATACTGTGCGGAACCCCTGATCCCTACCGTCCGATCAGGTAATTGCTATTGCCTGACAGCATTTATAATTGAAAGTTTAAGGAACCCGACATGCCTTTACACGGTCCAGCCCCGTTCACTACAGACGTTCACTTGACCTGACCGCACGTCACGGATCGCAGGCCATCCATTTGCGGAAGCACCGATCGAAGTCGGGATGCCCTAACCGGACGACGGATAAGTAACGATATTGAATTTGCCAGAGCATTCGATCAAAACAAATTTGCCACTGGTTAGGGAAATACACGCGTCGCGATGTATTCAACACACCCACACACATAATATAATTATAATATAATTATAATATATATATATAATTTTATAAGTATATATATATATTATATATACATACATATTACAACATATACATATATATATATACAATTACGCCTACCTGTCTAACCTCACCTAAGGGTCTTGAAGTTGGCGCAGCGTCGAACTTTGTAGAAGCTGCAGCAGCAGCAGCAGAAGGAGTTGCTCCGTCTGGTGTCTATGACTAGGGTCCAGCGCAGCTTCACGGAAGTCAATACCGATCGTTGCCAACTCGCCCAGTCAATGTCCTTTCGATGATGATTGGGGTTTAAGGGCGGGCCGACAACTAAGGTCACATGCCGCCCAGTCAATGTCCTTTCACTGTGCTGGCGTCATCGGGGCAGGTTGTGAATGGAAAGACAGTCACATGGGCAATGTCCATGAGGCAGGGCACTCTGCGATATGAGCTCTTGTCGTTGGCAAAACACCCTCAGTGTCTGCAGGGTCGCTTGTGTCACATTAGACGAAGTGAATGCAACAATGGAAGAGTGAAAACGACGTCAGCTACAATAGCGAACGCCGAACGTAGGTTGGTCTCCCATAAATTATTATCTATTGATCCACACCTCCTGCAATGCACTGCGTGGCAATTTCACAGGGTAAGATACACTTTCTGAAATTTATAAAAATGACAATAGCAGCAATAACAAGACCGAGAACGCTAAACGCTGTCAGAGTTGGGGGAGCAACAATCATAGATTAGACGAGGCAGCGCGCACCACTTACCAAAAGGAAAATATTAACCCGCGCCCCGGTGGGCTTTCGAGACACCTTGAACTTCGCCATGGTAGAGGTCAAAATGACTCCCCGTCCAACCAGAAAATGAAAAGGGCTAGAAATACGCGGAAAAAGCCTTTGAAAGCCCATGACATGGACATTCAAAGTTACCGGGACCATTTTTAGCTCAGCTCAATATTAAAGGGAATAGTTCACCTTGAAAAGAACGAGAAAAGGCTCAGAAATGATGAAGAGAGCAAGAAATTAAGTATATTATTACTAAGTATAGTGTCAAAGAACCTATATTTACGCGGAAAAAAGCAAATTAAAAATGTCAATTATTTTGGTGATAAATTAATATTTTTTCCTCAAAGTTAATGCGAAAAATCAGCTGGCCTGAGAAGCAGAAACGTCCATCGATTTAGTGAGGGATCGTGGTCGTATACATGGTGGTACTTGCCCAAGTACTTGTTTGAAGATGCCGGGGAAAATACAACGCTGTTGAAAACCATCACAGTACTTTGCTTTAAGTAGTATTCGGTCACTCATTATTTTCACACACTATGAAATTGTAGTGTCCCGCCATCGTCGCTCACGTCCGTGCTCTGGGGCGTCCGAGTCCTCTGGATTTATGGTTGTCAAGAAGGTCATGCCAACGCCGCACGGTTACACGTCACTGGCGTACCGTCCTCGCAGTCGGCTCTTATCACTCAGCGGGCGGCGCGCCGCGGGCGGCCATCAACAGCGGCACCCGCGCGTTCACCTTTAACCTGGTACCGGAAGGCGGGGTTCGGTGAGTGGGAGGATGATACCAAGGAGCCTGGAACGTTCAGGCCACGCGCTGAACGCGTACGCTTCAAGAAACGCATACAGACTACATATGTTTTGTGGTTCATAACAAAATGTTTTTTATAGAAGATTTTAACATCAAAACCACTATGCATAAGCATTACCTGTGACAAAAAGTCTTCGAATATTTTCTTCGCAATCACAAAGATGAGGTACTGAAAGAAAACAGTATGGTTTTTTGTCCAGCACTTCACTTTCCTCCCAAAGTTCTGACTAAACGATCAATTCTGTGCGTCAATAATTTGGCACGTCAACCAGCCAAAAATCTCAGCCCATCAGCGATTGGAGTTACCGGGTATACCCGGTCCCGACTTAAGAACTGAAATATTATAATTAAGAAGGTTTCTTGGGAAAATTGTGAGCGTCACAAGTAATTTCGAACATGCGGCACAACTTGGCTATCTCACAACTCAAAACCCTACTGTTAAAGGTGAACTATTCACCTTAATGTCACCAGAGGTCGTCAAATGGTAAAAATCTCGGACATTCCCAAAGGTCGTCAAAAGGCTTAACTCGAAATATTTTATTTTATACGACTCCTGTTCGTGATTGTTTCTCACCATAAGGTTACTAAATTGGTGTGAGTTTGAGGAAATTAAAAAGGTACCGCAACCGTATTCTTGAAGCGGGATCCAGGGGCGTAGGAAGATCATTTGGAAAATCGGGGGGGGGACAAATCGGAACAAAGGGAGACTTCTTAAATCATAAATAAAAGAATTTTTATAGTCAATTTTTCTCAAGCTTTTTTTTCTAGACCGAAATTTTGGGTTAAACGATTTGTGAAAGTCTGAGATAGCCAGCTTGTTAGAACTCCGGTCATACGAATCACTGTTGTTTTAAACGTTTTAATTTGCAATTTGCTTCAAAACTAGACTTTAAGGCGCTTTTGTCAAACATTTAGCTATTCTCGATTAAAAATACCACGCTAGTAACGTTACTAAAATCGGTATATCTCAAATTTGTTTCGACGCAGCTGCTGATTTTTTCATAGATGACGTAAAATTGATGTACGCAAAGGTATACCAAGTTTCTCGTCGATATCTGCAACGCTTCAGAAGTTATTTAGGAAAAACCGAGGGGGATCGGATCCGACTCCCATCCCCAGGCGGTCTCGGGCTATGCCTCGTAATTTTGGACTAGGTATTGAGGCTCAAAAGTTTGGGGGCGCTTCCCCCACTCAAAAAGTTGGGGTCAGTTGCCCCCCCCCCGTCTCCTACGCCTATGATCCGGATTTGTGTTTTCAAAGCTTTAGCTGCCAAACCGTTTTAGTTACCTCGGAAATATTTTACTCGTGTGATCGCCTTATCTAAGGTACAATTGGTGTGAGTTTGAAGGAAATTGAAAGGTCTCAATCCGGATTTTTGTTTTCCAGTGCTCTAGCGGCCAAACCGTTTCCGCTACCTCGGATATATTTTACCAGTGTGATCGTCTCATCATTATGTAAAATTGGTGTGAGTTTGAAGGAAATTGACAGGTACGCGAATCCGTATATAAGTTCGTATACGAATACGCTGCTATTATCATGGACGTGCGCCAGGGTGTCATGTCATCATTCCGAGTGCGCCGGGAGAACGCATCGCTTTCGGACCGGCAAGGTGACATGGGGGGTACGATACCTTCCGAGGGCAGCCAGATGCCTTCCGAGAGTGGAAAGACGTCTTCCGAAGGCGGCAAAATGTCTTCCGAAGGCGGCAAAATGTTTTCCGAAGGCGGCATGATATTTCCTAGGGCGGCATAATGCACTCTGAGGGCGGCAAGATGCCTTCCGAGGGCGGTAATATGTCTTCCGATGGCGGCATGATGCCTTCCAAGAACGGCATAATGCGTTCTGAGGACGGCAGGATGTCTTCCGAGGGAAGCATAGTGCATTCTGAGGGTGGCATAATATGCTCTGACTTCGGCGCCAGCAAATCCTTTACTAGAACACGGCGTCGCTGCGCCTTCGATGCATCGGTATTCGGTGCCCGAGGGTGCAGTTTTCTAAGGCAGGGGCTTCAGCCCCTCCCCCCTGATCCACCACTGACAGTTCCCAGTTCCCACACATGGTACCAATGCCAACCAGTTCTCACGCCCCAGCACTGGTCTCACGCCTGTTCCTGCAGGTATCCACTTCAGGTACCCACTCTATAGGTACACAGCACACACACACACTTCCGATTCAAGATACCAGGGCCTCCTCTAACATGTTAACTGGGGGGGCTGCAGCCCCCCCCCCCAGTGAAGCCGCCAGCCCCCCCAGTCGAGCCGNATGGTCTCGAAAATACATATCTGTATTAATGACGGGACTTTGGGATCCCAGTGGATCCCCAGTGGGGAAATGTACCTGCTATCTTGGATCCCGGCGGGATCCGTCGACCAATGCTGGGACGGATCTTATTGATCCCAGTGATCCATCGACAAATTGTGAAGGTAGATCTATGATCCAAGTGGATCCGGGATCCAGATCCCAGGGATCAGATCCCGGGAGCCATTTTCGGGATCCGAGCACATGTATGGTTAGTAATATCTAATGTTAACATAAATGTCAAAATTGTGTGTCTACCTTACATGGGCGGATCCAGGGGGATTGACCATTCCCCCCAAAGCACTTGAAATCGGCGCAAAATTGATATATTTCCTGATCTAGACGAAAAACAAGCAGTTTAGATAAAGCAAGGTTTTTTAAATCATTTATCAATGCGTAAACAAGAAAAGTCCGATCAATTTTCTGAATTGTGTAAGACTTTTGTAATGATGATTCGGACTGGTTACTCACAGCATGTTACCTAAAGGTGCAGGTTACACAAAGCCCACACGAACAGAATGACGGAAAGTCATGCGAAACGGTACCGGAGCCGGAATTATTTAAGTAAGCCGAAATTATTTCAGTGATTTTTTGTCTTTCACGAAAACTGTTTGATGCAAATAAAGAGATCGTTCCTTGGCTGCGTTTCGATCAATTGTGACTCGGTTTAAGCTGGAATGCGAAATGGATAAATTTTGTGCTCGGAGGCATCGTTTTCACGTTTTACTTGTGTAAAATCGTGACATCGTGGGTGGGACCTCGGCCTTCCGAAGCTGCCCCACCCTCTGGCCTGTGCCCGACTTTACCCCACAGGTGGGGTATTTTTGGACGCTTTACATCACGTGACATTTACACTTCTGACGCCTTTGCATTTCAAGGTAATTTATATTTTATTAATAATAATCCAGATATCACCCGATCGATGGCCATATTTGGAGATGTATGGAATGGAATAGTTACTGAGTTTTGGGTGACGAACGAAATTGTGTCCGAACCATACTCACCCTCCCCTGTTATGCACACTTGAGTTGCACAGCACACTTGACACTTGAGCTGACGTGAGCGGCATGACAAGCATATTAGCTCCCCCTCTAGGCTTTACCGTCCCTCTGTGCTGATCTGGGCTATCTTCCACAGCAACCGTGGCAGTGCCAACTCACTCAACAAGTCCCAAAATGGCTCGCTCGGCAGCCTCGATGAATTCGAGGACTGCGACAACATCAACGTCGTCGTCCGGTAAGGTCCATTATCAACGAAGCCCGAAACACTCGTGACAAATGTGCATCATCTTTGTCATATAATTACAGGGTTTCAATGTTGCGTGCGTTAGAAGTTAACTGAAGCTAATGGAGGCAGTCAACACCTTCACACAAACACACCAGTAATTATTATCAGCAAGGTGTTGCCGTTATTTAATGATAGGTTTGCAGCTACCGTCACGAAAAGTGATTCAAGACGTGAAAATGGTTGCGGTGTTAGTTTTTTAAAGTTAAATACCTTTAATAAATAAGACCTTTGCATGGCTCATATTTTCATGAAATTACAATGTGGTCTCATTGTAGAAAATGACACAAAAATCGTATTGTCTTAGCGACTCTGTGCTAAAAAACGTTGCACTACAACATTTTTTAGAAACGTAACATTTACACAATCACAATTTATTATGGGTTTATATTTTCAGAGTGCGGCCTTTAAACGAGAAGGAAGTCAACCGCAATGAAGACAACATCATCACATTTCCCGGCCAGGGGCAGATGATGGTAAGCAATGCCAACTCGAAGAATACGATAGTACGATTCCTAGGTATGGTGACAAGGAAAAGCAAGCAACTTCGGCCAAGCGTAGTGAAATGCATGGTTCTGAAAATCGATGAAGGGTGCTCATTTTCAGCCGCAGTAGCATTGTAGTAGTACACATTTTCTTAATGCAAGGTGGCATCTGTTCAGCTAAATTTGGCATTGCTCATTTATTTGAAACGACAGTATCTAGCTTACTATTTAAAGAAAGTCTGTCTGTCAGTCTGTCCGTGTTTTACCAATTAAAGTTTTCTTTATACGTATCATAATAACGACATGTTATGTAGTTTCGACACATTAGCATTGAATAGTATCTAATAAATCATTTTGCAGATCGCATGACAACATGTGTGCATATTATTCTGCTCCCTACATTTCCAAAAATCAACCCGTCCTCCTACAAGTAAAGATATTGTCTGACTGTGTTAGAAAAAATAACACGACACAACTTCCACCGATAATACCGCCATCCGCCCTCTGATGAGCGGGACTTGGTAGAAGTTGTGTCCATTTAGTGCCATAAGCAAGCCATACCAAGGCATCCCAAATTAAGAAGCGCTTGGCTTCATTTGTTGTTCTGAGACACGTTAAGGTATTTTACGTGATGCTGACGGAGGATGTTAGAGGTGACATCCCAGGTAACAGATACCGCTGTAACAACGTTGTGAAAAATCAAGTTGGAAATTTACGTTTTAACAACGTTGCGACAACATCGTGAATGTTGTGAAGAAAAAGTTGCACAAACGTCGCTGTCTAAGCGTTACCAGCAAACTTGTTATCGTTACGATCGTCACAACTTTGTTCTATAAACTTTGGAGAACACGCTCGCCAATGTGTACAACTTAACTAAATAGAGCATATTTCACCATCTTACTAATTACATGATACAACCACGAAGTCACTTTAGCTATGGCTGTTTCCAAAAGTAACGCTTGTCCAGCAACGTTGTTTCAACGTTTGTGAGCGTCACAAGGTAACGTTTTGACAACGTTCCTGGGAGTCTACAAAATTACACTATCACAACGTTGTGTAGCTGTGTTACAACCTTGTCACATCGTAGCGACAACGTCAAATTGTTAGCTGGGATGTATATATCATTTATACAATCGCTGTTTCATTTATAATCGCTGGTTATTTGAATAAAACAGAAAATTGTACGCATTGTGTGGTAGTTTGTTTCTCTTGCTTGGCTTAGTATTCCATTTATTAACATGTTTTGTGCGGCAAAGTACCCGGCGGCCGAGAGTACGCAGTACGCAGTACGCACCGCTCTGGAGTGTGGAGAGCAAGAAAACGCATATAAATACTTGTGTTTACTGCGTATCACCTATTACTCAATATCCTTTCGACACTTCAAATACGAAACAGACTTTCAGTATCCGAACTGGTGACGTAACATAGGATACATATCTGATCGTTGATTGATTAATGATCATGTTAAATTGAATCATCAAACTCGAACGATGACATGTTTAAACCTCTTGGGTCCATGCCTGGGTGCATAAGCGTGTAAGGGAGAGGTTGGATTAAGAGTTCGATGCATATGTTTCTTAGGATCCTGTCACTGAAATACAGGGCAGCTATGTTTTCCTATTATATACTTCAACTTGGATGTGCCGAGGAGTGCAACACTCTTACCTACTCAATCTCACCCACCCTGTCGGGAAAAGTACGCAAATGCAAGGTTTTCGGAAAGTGCCTGTGGCCATACTTCACCAATAAGCGAGTGGGTGCGAATGAAATGTATGGTGAGGTTGGTATGCGCACACATTCATGAAACTTATTATTTAAGTTTAGGTAAAGGCACTCACCCCTTACTCAGAGGAAAGTGGCGGCTGAGAGGTTTCTAAACACACACCAAATTTAAACACAATCGGCTAAACGGTTCCTGAGATATAGGATAGGATGTGTTCGTGCGCAAGTGTAGAGGCACTCAACCCCGACTTGTGGGAAGGCGGCGGCTGAGGGATTCCTAGCCCCACACACCAAATTTGCACACAACCGGCCCAGCCATTGCGGGGATTTGGCAAGAAAACACTTTTCAACATCCTCACGCGGTACGCGCCACGCGCAGTAGTAGTCACCCACGTGAGTCGGCACATATACTCCACGGAAGAACGAGCGAGCGCTTCGGAAACATAAGACATATCGGTTCGTCATTCCATTTTAGTCCTGGCTGATGTGAGATAATGAATTGGACTTTATGTAGCGACACTGACAGCAGCTGTCAATCAGTACCAGAAAGCGTAAGTTAGCGATATGCAATAAGTGCGTACTTTTACCCGACTTTCCCCTAATCGGGCGAGACTCAAAACGCCTTGATGATACTAACCCGCATTACACAGAACCATGCGGTACAGGCTAACACCGCAGGTTATCCGTCGAGGGTAAACTGAAACAGAAAGTTATCCGAAACATGACTGAAGATAAATTTGATGATTTGAACGCCACAATTTACAATAAGAACGATATATCGACTTGATAGTTATGTATTATGCAGGAGTAAAGATAAGTATGCAAATTTCGATTGAAAGGAAATGTTTCACCTTTGTATTGGTTTTGAACTGAGATAGCCATTATCTTTGGTCGTCATTGAAAAGTATTAATTACTAGAACCATTTCCCCCAAAAAATAACCAATTAAAAACAATTAAATTTATTAATGCGCATCTTAATTTGCAAAATGCGCCTAGACTAGTGCCGGCTGCCGCCACTGATTGGCTGACAGCAACTTACAGACTGTTGGTCTTGGGAGAAAAACGACTTGTATTTCTCGAACCTTTGCTGGATTACCTGTTGCGAGTACGATAACAACAGACTTGTGTGTATTCAAGTCGCCAGTACTGTCTATAAATATTGTGCCTATTCTCTATGGATCTCATAGCTCAATAATGACGTCATTGTCCAAAATACAAAATATAAAAGTTAAATGATTTTCTAAAAAAAAAAATCGTTTTCAGCAGCACTTATTTCGTATTTTTTACTACAACGGGCGTGTATTTAACAACTTTCAGAAAAGTGAAACATTCCCTTTAAGCGGAATGATGTGCAATTGTGACTTTTATATCATTACGACCATTAATAATCAATTAAGCGCTTTATTGACTAGTCTTTACACATTAAGTAATATGACCGCTGAAGGAATTTCCAAAGCAATTTTAGAACGGCGAGTCTTTTTGTTGTGAATGATTTAAGCCCAAACGTTGAGTACGCTAAATTCAGGGTTTGATTGGGGACACAAATACAATTTGGTAGGTCACAAGCCAACAGCAATTTGTCCTCCCTCGAATGTGATGCATTCTGTCTGAATAGACATGCTACAAATAACTATGTGTAAATGTAGAGCTTGCCGTCTCAGTTAACTGTTTCATTGAAGGATGATTTTAAATGAAGTGTGTCTTCTCTTTCGGAATGCCATTTTTTGTGGTAAGAAGCTATTGGTTTGAATATTGGATACGATAACATTCACGTCTGGAGCCTTTTTAGTTGAATTTCTATTAATATTCTATTTTGCATAAGTTTTTGATTGTATATCCATAAACGATCACCACTATAAACAGAGTAAGGAAGATATTATCTGAAATGGCGCACCTGAAAACAATAAACCCCATACAAACAATGTAAAATATCTACCGAGGCTCTGCTCGGCAGCTGCCATCAGCGCGCACGAGCTGTTTTCTATTGGCCAGCGCTAACGATATAGGCGGTGTATGCTAGCGGTGTAATCGTTAGGGCAATGCTTCTATTAGCAAAAGTCTCTTTGGCGCCTACCGATAATTGAGTGATTCCATACTTATTTTGGCACCTTTGGAATACTTCAGCAACTAGAGTGAATCTGGAGAGCACTAAAGTAGTGGCTAAAATTGCAAGAAAAATCTGCTCTATACACTGCGCTGTCAAAATCTTACATGAGCGATGTGAGTAAGTCCACAGTTGTCAGTTCCCTTTTAAAAGTGTAAATCGTTGTGAGTCACCCACCTACTTTACAGCTCGACGCAGGCACACAGGCAAAGCCTAAACAGTTTACCTATAACGTAATCATTCGGACGGACGAAAATCAAGAGGACATGATTGAACGCTCAGGTAACGTGTGAGAGACACGCATCACCTACCGAGGCTAGCAGCCGAAGAACATGCCGTAAGCACTCTCCTGATCAATAAGCATCAAACATCTACCGAAAAGGAACACCACTCTGTAGCGTCTGGTTTCCATTCCTGACGGTTAAATATCTGCTCTCTAACTTCCAGCGTGCCGACATCAAAATTGGGCAGCATTGGGCCTGGGTAAGACGGCACCGGCTGCTATCCTCGTGCATCGCGGTGGGTGTGTCAGGTGGCACGTGTGACAAGCGCACCACGCGTTACACGTGTCACACGTGTCACAAACCCCGTGTCACGTGCCACGAGCCGGGCAGTCTGACAGTGCCGTGTCTGCGCCGTTTGCAGCTGGAGCCGATAGCCGACAACATCAAGGCCAAACAGTTCCGCTTCAATATTCTGTTTGAGCCGGAAGCAACGCAAGAAGATGTGCTCAGTCATTCGGGTTGGTAGCTCCCCTGGTTTTGTCGCGCTGCCTCGCTGTTGTACATAGCTGAGCAGGCAGCATGCAGCTCACCGCCCGCTCGGTCGGTAGCTGGCTGGTGTTTTAGTAGTCTATCGGTAGTCTCTGCTCGTGATTCTCTTCTCTGACTCACTCTAGCTTCGACTGCCAGCTGCCTGCACTATCCCACTGACTGCCGCGGGATTTCAACAGGTGGTGGTGGTGGAGCAGCGTCTGGCCAGCTTCCTACTGACGCTTCTTTCCTGTGTTTTGAATTTCCTCAGTGGTGATGATCATCGCTTGCCTGGCAGCACCAGAGAAACCTAGCTGTTCTGTTCTCCCGTTTTTTGAATGGGTAGTAGTGCTCGGTCTACACAATCGTTGCAATTATTTTACAATGTTTCGAGACTTAGGTTCATGTGTATCATATTCATATAGCTATAAGAACAACAGACGCATTTATTCCACCACTAGGCGTCGGAATATGTTACCGTCCTTGACCGCACCAACAGCGCTGTGATTTCACCATGTATGCAGCGTTGAGTTATAACCTCAATGTCGAATGTTCACGTCCATTTTAAGCAAGGTACTGTGCCCACATGTGCTGCGGCGTCACCGGCGCTATGTTGACCTATGACCTTGGCGTCGCAGGCACCAAGCGTATGGTGGAGATGGCGGTGGAGGGCTATCCGTGCACTATCTTCTGTTACGGCCAGACAGGCAGCGGCAAGACGCACACCCTGACCGGCCCTCCGCACCTGGTCAGTTTTTCGTGACAGTGTCACCGTGTGTCGGGTCACATCACCGTGTGTCAGGTCACCACACCGTGTGTCAGGTCACCTCAGGTCACCTCACTGAATGCGGCTCATTAAGACGCTGCTAAGAGCATGCCCCGAGGGCTGGGGCGCATCTGGGCTTGCACGAACCCGACTATCAGGCGCGGATCCAGGATTTTGGTCAGAGGGCGCCACATAAAAAGGCGCCCTACGAGCGTGACATGGATGCGTCCCGGCTCAGGGGGAGGGCTAGCGCCCCCTCCCAGATCCGCGCCTGACTATATGGTTCGACTGGAACGGTCTGCATGTATCGTGCTAAGGGAAAACCCGACTGAGCCTCAGCCCGCGACAGCTTGAGGGGATTTGTGACGTCGCCAATGTTTATTTGTGACGCCACTGTGTTTTTTTTTACCGAGACCAGGCGTCCCGGCTGTGTGATGCAAATTTATTTATGTTAATGGAAGCGATCTGCTTGTCGTTTGCGTGTTGAGTGGATTGGGGTCGCGACAGAGTTTCCGTCTGTTTTCTTGGTTCGTAGTGCTTGCGTGCTTCACAATGCTGTTTTAGGTCAGTTCAGGTGTTCACAGTTCACTAATCACTTATTGTTGATATTTTAGTACTATGTGCTACCGTTTTAATTTGTCTGAGTACTACGACATGCTATTAGTCGCAAGCTCCCACACACTATCTATTCACTTCGGCTTTTCAATGGATTCTCAAATATTGCCGTTTCCGGGGTGACACCTGCCCGATACTTCTTATAACCTGATACTTATTTACTTAACCTGATGTTCTCGGCTCCCAACAGTTTTACAACAAAGCTTACCGCCGCTCATGGAAACCCGAGGTGCGTGATATGGTCCGTTTTCAGCCGCCTCCCTAAGCGCTTCTCCGGTGCTTCGCCCTGCTTCTCTGGGGACGTGGTGGCTGTGTATACAGTGACCGTGTCGACCAGAGGCTATACATGTCTGTTACATCGGACGTTATGTCGTCTATT
Organism: Semibalanus balanoides; assembly: GCA_014673585.1. Lineage (NCBI taxonomy): Eukaryota > Metazoa > Arthropoda > Thecostraca > Balanomorpha > Balanidae > Semibalanus > Semibalanus balanoides. Next base: position 23,659 of record VOPJ01006706.1, on the reverse strand, counting down.
ATGTCAGACGCTAAATTCCTTCTTGGCTTTCTCTATGACTGCCCACGACACACATACCATCATGTCTCGTGCGCAATCCTCCACGTAGATCTCGTTTATAAAGCAGGTTCATGGTGTTGTGTTTCACATGGGCGTCGAAAGCGGGGGGGGGGGAGGACGCGTCCCCCAACAAAACACAGCCAAACAAGGCTGCGTGCAGCCGAACATTTTCGGATTTTTAAAATAATTACGTCTATGGAGTTGCATGGAAAAAGAAATAAACTTCAGAATTAATGCGCCCCCAGCTCTTGGATTGTGGCGACGCCCCTAGTGTTTCATAATGTACAACATCTAGGCGATAAGCAGTTTGAGATAACCTTAAAACCGAGTATGGGGGAAGTGCTCATATTTCACCACCTAGGGGAAAACCCGGTTTGACGGATGCTCGGCAAAACGCGACACCGAGCTCGATGGTTCTCGTACCAAGAATGATATGCCTAGTTCTCTGACATGTTGGTCCCACGCTGCGCTTAAACCTAAAAAATAATATCATCCAGCTCACAATATGTGATGCATGTGCCGGGCTTAATTAACTGCACACAACTCCGGCTTTATCGCGCTTTTGTGAAGCACCACTAACCTTGCTAAGTTCAATGAAGGGCGGAGTTATTTTTTTCCCATTGTTTTGCACTGCCTATTTTTTGTATCCTTAGGGACGCACATCTCTTCTCGTACCCATTTATTATCCTTGTGTCCTATGCAATGTCCTCACGTGCCACCCTGGTCCATTAAGGCATACATAAACTTTAATGTCGACAGAGATGACAATAGTTCCGAGTATTCTACATCTTCTTTCGCAAAAACCAAAAATAGTCACACGAAAAACAAAGTTTACGCCAAAAATAGTCCTCCAGCACCCGTATAAGCAAAAAATGCTCACAGACCATCGGATTTAGTCCGAATGGTGTAATATGGATGAAATGCATTCAATGTTGACTGAACATTTGGGGACGACATTTGAAGGCCACATGTTTGCTTGAGTTGTGCATAATCCCCTTCCACTAAGGATGTGGCATGAATAGCATGTTTGAAGCGGAGCTTAACTTCGACTAAGCAGCGATAGAATGCACGAGAGTCAAGGAAACGTCCTTGATATGGTACTGCATTTGCGTTTGTTTAATGCCGCAGGACATCTGACATGTCTGGCGAGTAGCGTTTCATAAGCGCTTTGCAGCACAAACATGAATTGTTGAAGAAATCGATACCTTTTCCTGTTCCTCTTTGATTAAAATCCAATCAAGTCATTCATTTTCATTCAGTAAGTGGTTATACTGGTTACAATTTATCAAGGAACGCTTAGTAACACATATTGGACCGTCATGGGTAGTGGTGGAGCTGATCCGATGCTTATCATCATGTCACACTTATAAGTTATAGTTATGTGAAAGAACGTCAAAAGCAGAGTGGAAAAGCATTCATCATTCTCCTTGAAACTCAATGCTTGCTATCGGCGTGCAATTAACCCGAGACTCGACAGAGTGATTGCAAGCTTCAGCGGCTTAGTTACGTAGCCATGGCCCGTGAACAGGAATGTGTCGGTTATTTAAGGTAACTGGGCAATTAGATGTGCGTTTATTATGCATATTTCGCCATGATGACCATATAAGGAAAAGTCAATGCAATGTCTGAATTGACCAAATGGGATCTCTTGGGGTTTCCTGACGAGACTAGACTTAAAACAGACATGTGTTAAGGTCAAAAGATCCCAGATCGACAAGATCCCACGAGAAACTGATTTTTCAGTACCCAGGATCCACAGGATCCCACTATTTTTGTATTCTCCAGGATCCAAGATCCATAGGATCCCACGACAAATAATTTTCCAGGATCCAAGATCCGCAAGATCCCACGACAAAAATACACGATCCAGGATCCAACAAGATGCCGGAAGAACCTAGTGATCCTGGATATTGGATCTTTTTTGGATCTGACACATGTCTGACTTAAAAGCACTCTTTTTATCGTACTAAAGTAAGAAATACCTTTCCGAGCTCCAGGCATCAACAGTAGGTACACAGCATCGCGATAGCCTTTAATCCGACATGCATTGGTACTCTTTCGAGCGCACGCTCTTTTTCAAGGGTACGCACGTTCTATTACATCCGAAGTTGTGTGCTTAACTGAGCTGCGACATGGAGTAGAACATGTTGGCACGCGATGTAACACAACACCGTCACCGTTTACAACATCGTTTCCTGAAACATATCCACCATTGGCTCAAACTCCCGTAAACTGGGCTACTGTTGAAATAAATACCTACCTATACTGCAATTTACTGCCTTAATCTGGACGACAAACCGACCATGTTAATATATTGCATTACTGTGCTATAGAACACTGCATTACAAACAATGCGTTTGTAAAATCCGCAGTGTCCAACACACCCAGCTAGGAGCGCGCTCGGCGCCTTCCTTTGAAGTCGGCCCGGCGCTGCGGTGGCGGGGTAACGCCGCCAAACATAGCGACAGCCACAGTCGTTACCTGGCCTCCCGACAGCCTTTATTTGCCTGAATAGTGACGTCACTGGACCTGGTTACATGACACACCGGTCAATACGTGACCAGGCGAGCCCGGGTGACGGTCGACTGGAGCAGTGAATGATGGTTTAAATATGTCGTTCAGGAGAGACATTAAGCTAGTACATACAAGTGAATCAGCCAAAACGTTCTTACTGTAAATGCCTTTATATAGGCAAGTGTTCTATTATAGGCAATACATTATTGGCGTATATACGACATTCACTAGCTTGATACACTTTAAGTGTGTGACGTCACAATATAGTTTCATTCCGTGGCACGTTTTGCTACGGGCTGGTGGTGTGTGCAATATACATGGCGGATCCAGCCATTTTTTTTGGGGGGGGCAACTTTTTTTTTTTTGCAAAAAGCACACCATTTTTTGTCTCCCCGGATTTGAGCCGGTCACCTTATTTTGGTATTTGAGCTTGTTTTTTTCCCAAAACAAACAAACAAACAAACAAACAAACAAAACCACGATACTCTGTAGCCATTATGCTACCGAATATACACAAATAAGTAGTAATGACGTTTATCTCAAACCAACTCGCAGGGGCGTCGCCAATAATTTTTAAGTGGGGGTCGGCTGAAATGTCCAAAAAAGCGTCTTTGCAGCAGTTCAATATGGATTTCCATGTTATAGTAAGTACTTAAGTGATTTAGCGCCGCTTCGCGGCGCGAAATCTTCGCGGGTTTGCCTGATAAACCAAGAAATATAGGCGGTGGGCCTCCGGCCTTGTAGAGGTCAAGTGGCTAAAAATGCTATTCATTCAATGCAGCGTTACGACGAACCGAAGACGATGACGATGGCTTCGTTATGACACCTCGTTGTGACAATGGCTACCGATGTGACGCCGCAAAGCGGCGTATAACAAAGGTATTGGAAAAATACATTTTTATATTGGAACCAGACCTGTGAGTGGAGCCAGGCCTCAGGTTACCCCTATTCCTGGTTGCACATCTCGGTATGATGACAAATATTGAAATGAATAGGGAGGTTTTAATATACCTACCATACATTAGCCTTCGGATAGTAAATCATGATGACCAATGGAAGTCAGCACTCAACAGTGGTACATATGATAATAATTAAACTGTACCAGTGTACCTATAGCATACATATGTACCAAACTGTAACAAATAACTGGTAACAACTGTAAATGGTTTGAAAAGCAGCAAGAGGCAGCATACGACTTTTACGCGCAAATAAATGGTCCCTGCGGCATCTGGAAGGAGCCTGGGGAGGAGATGGCTCCGAGGAGATGGTCCTGGCCTGGATCCCCACTATTAATTAGCTCTTCGGTCCTAGCAAGTTGGGCACCACTGGAGCAGCTTGCGGGATGCCGATGTTCCGCGTCTTTGCGTTCGACGTCGCCTTGATTCGGAGCAACTCGGCAGACTAGCTAAACATGTAGCCCGCCTTGAAAGTTAAGTATTTGTATGAAGGGAAGTGGGCCCTGGGTGCCAAGCAATTACCGCCAAGAAGAGCCTCTGCCAAGGAAAACCTCTGCCAGGCACTTAATGTAATTCAATTTTACCAATTCTTCAAAATTTGTATAAGCAATTAACAAAACTTGTGTCATGGCACGCGAGGCATAACGCAAAATTTTCCAGTTTTTCACTGTAAATAGCTGGATTTTGACTGCTGCAAAGGCAATTTTTACGATAAACTGGTGACGTTTTGGGGGAGCCAAAAGACATATTCGCCCCCCTTTGAGGTCTTTGGGGGGCATGGCCTGGTCGGCCCCCTGGATCCGCGAGTGGCAATATAGCTAATTATGTAAAGTATATAACGCGTATAACGGCTGACTGTAATAATAATTGTGAAGATGATAAGAAGATGAAAAATATAGCCTGTGCTCAGAGGTAACGTGCTCTGAAAATGATTAGTAGGGCTCCAATGCTAACATGATATATTTTTAATCGTTCTTGCCATGCAACGCCATAGGTCTAATGTAAAAATGTGACATTTTCTATCATCTTGCACAAGGAACGCATTCAATTAACGTAAAATAACAAATAAATTAAAACTAATGATACAAGCCAGTGATTCGCAAATACCCTTTTATAGCTAATCACAACCCCACTTATAGTTGCCACATCCAACCCCACTAATAGCTATCCCACTTCAGTCAATGGAGCCCTCGACGGAAGGTAATAGTGATTGAGCAGATAAGTGGGTAATTATACCTGATTTGTTCGATGATGACGCACAGTGAACACACATCTATCCCAGTTTCTGTTTCACTGACATCACATTATCCCAAAGAGCATCAAAACCAGTGCTAAATGATTATCATTTGGGTTGCAGTTTATGCGCTTATACGTTTGGAACCACTGCTGTCGTCTGCATAGGAGCAAGAGCAGCACACATGTCTACTTAGGGCGTGCTCTGACCGTCGATTCCCGCGGAGACTCCAGGAATTCCCCGGAAAAGTGCGGCTATTCACAACGTAACAGCTAACGCTCGCCGGGGATTCCAGGGATTCCCGCAGCGGGAGGTGCGGTCAGAACACACCCTTATATTGCTGTCCCTAGATGGCACTAGTAGTAAACGCCTGAAGTTATGCTGTACCGCAAAGCTTGAAGCCGAGAACTACGGTCTACACTAGGGGGTTAGGGGTAACGAGTCATTCTGATCATAGCAAGCAAGGGAGTAACCTACGATGGACACTAGAAAACGAGATGTTAACTACAACTGGCTATGAAAAGGAACACGTAAGGCTATTCAATGAGACAATCCGACTTCCCTTCTTCACTTAAGCATGACTGATCCAACGTTCTGTGCGTTTGCTAGTTTTCCATGTATTTACAAGATGTGGGATAATGCTGTTAATTGCGATAACAAAAATAGAACTGTGACAATAAGTTAGTTGTATGATGTTTTAATGACCTACAAAATGTAGCCACCCATACAACCGCCCGCATACATAAATCGGCAGACGCGTTTTCTGGTGTAAATCTGACCCAAAACATACATTGATATTATTGAACTTTAAGATGCACAAGGCACATATGTGGGCGACAAATAAAAATCAAATGGAAACGCAGATGAAAATAAATATCGCCTTCTCGCCCTTCCGTTTATTTTTAACGTGGTTTTACGGCATTATTTTTAAGACTCAAGATATGTTCTGCAGGATAACTGAATGTTTCTGGATGACATTGCAGTTTAAGAAGGTACCCGACATGTTTTCGGAAGAACATGGACTGGTGTTCCGCGCCTTCGTCTACTTGTTCCAAGTGATCAACCAGCAAAAGGACAAGGACTTCCTTCTCAAGGCGTCCTACCTCGAAATCTACAATGAGAAGGTAACAATACACCTGCTGTATTCCGTTCATTGAGCAGCACACACGTCACATACATACGCAGATAAATTAACATTCAGAACGATATTGTGTCGTTGTGCATACATCAATAACACAGATAAAAAACGTTATCCGCCGTTCCAAGTGATCACCAATACCTTTCATGACGCTCACTGATATAAAATTTGACTCCCTTAAAGGGAGTGTGCCTTACTCTTTGAAATGTCAAATATATTTTTCTTAACGGAGAAGCAATGGTTTGATTATGGTTACGAAAAAATTCACGTCTGGAGCCCCTTTAGTTGAATTTTTACTTTATATTCTGTTTTGCATTTGCTTTGTTTCAAAAACTCATAAACGATCGTCCTATAAACAGAGTAGCGGAAGATGTTACCCTATAATGGCGCACTTAAGACGATAAACCAAACCCTTATGAGCAATGTATGGGTTTGTTTTACAGTGATCAAGGATCTGTTCGGCAGCTGTTATTCAGTGCTCACGAGTTGTTTGCTATTGGCCAGAGCTAACAATATATGCTAGCTTTTTGTATTTAAGAGCAATGCTTCTAGTAGGCGAAAGCTCTCTGGCGACCATCGATAATTAATTCTTCCAGAATTGATTGGCGGGATATGAAATATCTCAGAACTAAAGTGAATCTGGGAAAATGAAGCCATATGGCTAAAATTCAGAAAAATCTGTTCTACAGACTAGTGTCAACAACTCCACATGACCAATGTGAGTAGGCACACTCCTTTAAAGGGAACACTGCCACCTTCCAAAAAGTTCTCAAAGCTACGGCCGTGTGTGGTGCAAAATATGAAGTAAATTGCTGCTGAAACACGATTATGACATTTGTTTCTCACGAAAAGTGCTCAATTTCATAAAAAATCAGTTTTAATATTTGGGCTGATGACGTTCATATGAAGGAATTTTTGGGAAAAAAAAGAAAACCTTCACGCTGTTATAAGTAGGACTAGTGTATGGCTAAGGTATGGCCAAAGGTAAAACAAGTGACTGTAATAAACATTTAGTACAGAGAGACGAAGACATTCGATCAGGGTCCCCATTCAAAAAGACATTGGGGGCTAGGAATGTTACAGATGTCAAAAATCAAACTCTGAATTATCTTTGATTCGACCTCAGTAGTTGTTTTAATCCTTATTACCATACATAATTGCAATGCCAAGCAGCCAAAATGGCTATATCAACTCAAATATAATGTTAAGGTGGCAGTGTCCCTTTAAATTAAATTTCCCACTTGATCAAGGTACCGCGAGTCACGGATCACATTTCCAGTCACAATATGCCTTTTTAGATAGTCAGCGAGTGTAGACGGCGTTGTTTTACCCTGAGCATCGGGGACACGAAATAATCATCGCTGAAAAGGCGGGTCGCGATCAATCATTGGCCAGCTTACTCGGCGTCTGTGTACACGTGTTTGAGGGATCCGAGAGTAGATAGAGGGTCCCTCAAACACGTCAAACACTATTTAGAGGGTCGTAGTCCCCTCGCTCCGGGAGTAGCTGGGTCGTAAAACGCAAGGAAAAGTGGGACTTTTTTACACGTTAGTCTGATTCCATGGCAGAGTGTAACTCGTGTTTCCGGAGTGAAAATTTGTTTCAGTGCTCAGTTGTTTTCTGTACGTTTGCCAGGTGATCGACCTTCTGAACCCGGTTCAGCCAGAGCCGGGGAAGCCTCCACGCAGCCTGATGGTGCGCTGGAATAAGAAGAAGCGAGCCTTCTTCGTGGAGAACCTGTTCACCGTGGAGTGTGAGGAGCTGGATGACCTGCTCGCCGTGCTCGAGGAAGGTGAGTGAGAAGAACTTCCACTGTGCTGCGAGTGTGGACGACCTGCTGGCCGTGCTCGAGGAAGGTGAGTGAGAAGAACATCCACCGCACTGCGAGTGTGGACGACCTGCTGCCCGTGCTCGAGGAAGGTGAGTGAGAAGAACATCCACCTTGCTGCGAGTGTGGACGACCTGCTGGCCGTGCTCGAGGAAGGTGAGTGAGAAGAACATCCACCGTGCTGCGAGTGTGGACGACCGTTAGTGCTCAAGGAAGCCTGGTGAGCGACAATGATTTCTACCTAACTGCGAGAGTTTTTGGAAAGTTGTGCCTCCACCTAACCAATCTCGGATTGCCCCCATCTAACCAATCTTTTGGGCTGTTATGGATTCAGCTGTGGCCTCAGGCGTTTTTGGGTTCCAGTTTTACTGTTCTTTGTGACACTTGGCTCGTTGAGTTTAGCATAGCGAAAAATAGTAGGGACATTCTCGTTATAAGCAAGTGAACTAAAAAAAAAAAATACATATCTTGCTTCTTCATCATTCACAAAAGAAGTCCCTGCTTACCTATAGAGTGCCACTTTCAGGCTTTGTGGCCTACCCGACCCGAACCGCAAAACCCCTTCAAACTACCCCACACACTACCCACATGACCCATATTAGTGCTTGCCAGATACCGCCAAGGACCCACACAGAAAATTTGTCACATTAGTCCACTGGCGGATCCAGAGAAGTGTTTTTTGACAGTTTGGGGGGCAAATCCCAACAGTATCGGCAAATTCTGGGAAAACTCATGCGGATTTCGCTGCTTATGTATCAATAACTGATTTTAAAAGAACAAACTTTCTCAGTAAAAGTTGCTTAGTTTTACGACAAAAACTCCAGGAAATGTTGTCAAATTTGCGCCGATTTTGGGTGGTTTGGGGGGGGCATGGCCCCTTTGCCCCTGGATCCGCCTTTGATTATGTCTGTCATTGTAATAACTCATTTGTAATGCTAAACTGTTTTGTATGATCCCTTGCTCACTTTACTGAGGATGCCTATACTTGTTTCAAGCATCCTAATTGCCCATCAAATCCCTGTTTTCCCATTGTTTTGCAATTATTTGGAAAGGCGCACCCACACCCACTTCATCCAAATTATCGCTTGTGCTACCCGCTATTACCCACGTGGGTAGTAACTACCCACAACTGGTGGATAGGTGGGTAGAAAGGTTGCACCTCTTTTACCTACCTACCTACGTGCCGGTACTCGTACCGACGTAGGCCGACCATGAGACGGTCGCGCAGGAAAACCTTTTGTCCCCACCTATACCGTCACCAACTCTGCAGTGTTTTTTTGCATGGCGTCTACCACCCGGCCCAGGTGTTCACGGCGAGTGGTGTATGTCCGGGGCCGGCGGTGGCGGCGGCGGCGGCGGTGGGTCGGGACGGGTCGATAGTGTTACCTGCTGTCACTCAACCGGACACTGTAGTCCCCCCCCCTCCGACCACCGGCATCCGCCACCGCCGACTGTCAGCCACCTATCGGAGTATCGAGCGGCTTCAATGGTTTACTGAACCGTGTCCTCCACAGCCGAGTTGTACGCCAGCTCTGCTTCGTCTGTTGGTCATGTAAGAGCGTGACGACCGACACAAGGTCGCGCTTTTTGCGTTGTCGATATAACCGTCGATGACGGCTGACGACGCGTTGACGATGTGGCGGACGGACGCGGTGGTATCGGTGCGTTGATGACCGGTCTCACGTGATGGTCAGGGTGAGGGTGGTGTTTTGATGGGATATTTGGTTGACAGGTTTGCGGAATCGAGCCGTGGCCAGCCACAACATGAACGAGTTCTCTAGTCGCAGTCACACGATCCTCACAGTCTACATCACCTCCGAGCAGAAGGTACGCCGGCCCATGTCGCCTTCGGATAAAATGTTCAAATAGGTTACCGTGCACACTCTGAGTAATTATTACAATATCAACTTTACAAATTTAGGATGCTGTTTCTAAAAGTCATAAGCAAACGCTTTCTAAGATCTCCGAACGGTGCCAGAAATAATGACGGATATATATATATATATATATATATATATATATATATATATATGATACGAGCCTCTTATACAGCTCACGCCTATCGCCGAAGGTATACATTTTTAAAATATAATTATTTCGCCCCTATATACGGATGAAAACGTTTTTGCTTCATTTTATCAGTAGCAAGGCGTTCAGGGTCGATAACCGCTCTGGTCCCGACTTCTGCTATCTCTCTATTAAGCGCCGTTCTGACCACTGCTTCTATTCTCTCCCCATCAGGCGGCCGAGGACTCAGACGTCTACATCTCGAAGCTCGGCAAGCTCAACTTCGTCGACCTGGCCGGCAGCGAGATGACCAAGAAGACCTGCAGCGAAGGCAAGACTTTGGAGGAGGCCAACAACATCAACAAGAGCCTCATGGTACTCGGTAAGTGCCCCTGCACAGTACACTTCTTATTTGCAGAGTAAGGAACCCGTATCGTGACAGCGCTGTGGTTCATAATCCGATTCTCTGCATGCTGAGTGTCATAAATTTAATACACATGGTCTAGCGTTTGGTGTAGCTTGCCTCTATCGACGTGAGGCGGATCGACGATACATTATCGGTCTCCGCAAATAGACGCGATAGGCGGTACAGATATGGGGAACTCGGTGGCAGTCGGTTACGAGCCCGTACAATAACACAGCGTTGCTACAGGATCGCAGAAGCAGGACTGGAGTTTAATATCGCGACAGTCTTAAATTGGCAAGACAACATAAGGTATTTTCTTTTATACTTCTCACCGCAAATGAAACGGTGAAATTTCCATAGAATGTCAGCGTTAGAACGAAATTAACATAGAGTACGTTATCTGAATGAGAATCTAATCGCTATACTCAAATCGCTGGCAGTTCTCCCCATAATGTGCAACGGAAGGTCGGCCCTGCTACGTTTTTTTGTGCCGCCCTAGTTACGATGGACCAGATAGTGCCCTGCCACGTTACGCATGGACCGCATAGTGCCCCCTGCAGTTTCGGATAGGACCGTTAGCTGCCTGCAGTTACGATCGGACGGTATAGTGCCTGCAAGTTAGATGGACCGTCAATGTGCCTGGCCAGTTAGATTGGCGTACCAGTGCCTGCAGTTACGTGGACCGATATAGTGCCTAGTCTACGCATGGACCGTATAGTGCCCTGCTCTACGATAATCAAGATGGGCCGTATAGTGCCCTGCAGAGTTTACGATGGACCGCTATTAAGTGCCCTCGCAATTCACCGTATGGTAATAGTGCCCTGCAGTTACGACTTGGACGTATCAGCTGCCCTGCAGTTAAGCGATGGACCGTATAGTGGCCCGCAGTTCGATGGACAGACTCAGTGCCCCCTGCAGCTCTACGCATGACGTATAGTGGCACCCTCGGTTACGACGGAACGTAAGCTCCCTACGTCTACGATGGACCGTATGTGCCTCGCAGTTTCGATGGAACGTAAGTGCCCTGCAGTCTAGATGGCCCGTATAGTGCCCCTAGTTAGACTGGCCCGTATAGTGCCTGCAGATTAGATGGACCCGATATAGTGCCTGCAAGTTACGATGGACGCATGCCTAGTTTACCGACTGGACACGTATAGTGCCCTGCAGTCTTACGATCTCGACCGCTAATAGGCTGCAGTTACGATGGCACCGTATATGACTCTAGTTAATCGGCACGCGTATAGTCCCTGAGTTACGCAATGGACGCATAGTGCCCCTGCACTCGATGACCGTATAAGTGCCCTGATAGCAAGATGGACCTGGTATAGTGGCCCTGCAGTTAGATCGAACCGTATTACTGCCCGTACTAGTTACGAATGGACCGTAACGTCGCCCTAGTATACGATGGAACCGTATAGTAAACCCTACGTCTTACGATGGACCGTTCTAGTGTCTGCAGTTACGATGCCGTGATAGTGCCTAGTTGGTTGGACGTATAGTGTCCCTGCAGTATACGAGGACCGATGTGCCCCCCTCAGTTACCGCATGCGGACGTATAGTGCCCATTCGATGACGTCAAGTGCCCTAGTTTACTGATGGACCGTAATAGTGTCTAGTCTACGATGGACCCGTATAGTGTCCCTAGTCTAAGATGCGACCGTTATAGTCTACCGTTACGATGACGTAATAGTGTCTAGTTCATGGCAACGTAATAGTGCCAGTTACGACCTGGACCGTAAGTCCCTAGTTTACGATGGACGCCTAGTGCCCTGAGTCCTACGGATGCGCCTCTCTGATCCAATGCCTTTCATCCGATCAGCTCAATTGCGACCCTCGCAACCGCTTGGCGACACAAACAAACGCAGCTAGGGGCATCTCAGGAAGATCGACAAGACGAAAACCCCAACAACTAACACTTACATGCTGCGATTTCGAACTAAACTCCGTTATACGGGGTCTTCCGGGCTGATCGTCTGTGCAGTTGTAGGCTTGCTTCGGAGTCTACGGTGCTGAGTTTATAGCCTCCGGATTTTCGTGGGGACACTTGCACACTGGCTTAGCCAATTAGCCATTCTCATAAAAATATCCAAATCCTGAAAACCATACATTTTCTGAATAGGGATGAAGTAAAGGAACATTATTCCGGCCCAGTTATTTACTATTTTGTGTTGATTCTGATTAATGACTTTGACTCTGGTGGACATGATGACCTTACAAACGAGCGCAGTGAATAATGTTTGTTTTTATATTTTTATATTTTTAGGTAGCTGTTTTTGCACGAGGATAAAATCTTTGGAGATTGGTGTTCTATAAATGTCCTTTTTAAATTGCTCAAATTAACTTCGTTTTTCCTCCTTTTACAACACAAAACTGTTATCTTGTCATTGCTTGACGATGCGGTTATATGCCAAACGACCGAGGTTCAGGTTGCAATTAAGGCATATCGAGGCCTTAAAGTTGAGCTGAATTTATTCTACCCACCTGAAATTGTTGCACCAGCCCGTAACCTCTGCACGGTCCTCAACCTGACGTTCTCAATCCTGACGTCACTAGCACTTTTGCCCCCACTCTAACCATATACGAATAGGAGTGAAATAACACCATGTGCTTGTATCGGATTCCGCGTCGCAGATAATGCAGCATACCTACCCTGGGTCCACAATGACCTTCGACCATACGGTCAACATTTTAGAAGTTTGACTACCGACGGCTCACTCGACATTGCCGAAGTGCTTGCACGAGAACCAAACACCTTCGATGTTAAAATTAATCTCTATGTTATCTCCGACGTTTATTCACGACACTGTTGAAGTTGGTTCGTCCCTTTTTGCTAATTAACCACAGTTTTGGAGCGAAACTCCTTTATTATACAAAATATACCGCAAACTGTTACCCCCCCACCACATCGTGCTTTTTTTTTCCAAGGCGCCTTCGCAAATTATGGCGGTACTGATGACCTGATACAGGCAATTCCAAAATACTGAATGCTTTGACCTTTGAAAAATAAAATTTACCTGGGTCATATTGGTGCCCAGGTAGCTCATGTTGCATCATGGGGGCGAGGACCGTGAGTCGACGTATAAAGACAGTGGTCGTTATTCTTCCCACGTCTTATCTGTTTATGTTAAGATTTGTTGGCAAAATGGTCTGCTAGTGAAGATGACCTAGGTCTAACACTGGCAGAGCGGTTATGGTGCACATTTTCACCTGGTAAATACATAAATCACTCACTTAACCTTCGAAGTGGTTCTTACTATTGAACCTGAACCTTCGTCGTGGCACATTAAGCGCTTCGGTGCCATCCCATGGGCACAAATTATCACTTTGTGTCTGGTAAATCAGGAGAAGCAGTTAATTTGAGGCAATTAAGTACACTTTATAGAAACCCATCTGCAATTGTATTTCGTGCAAAGGACAGCTTACTAAGAACTATTTCAAAAATCAAAATATCATATTTCCCATGCGCTTTTTTGGAAGGTCCGCGTCAGGTCACCAGAGGTCAAAGGTCCTTTAATCAGAATCCGAACAAAATAAAACTGGGCCTGGAATCAATGTTCCTTACTTCATTGCCTTCAAAATGTATGGTTTTCTAGGCAATTGGATAAATTGTTTATGGAGTATGGTACATTGGCTAAGCCATCGGCAGGTGTCCTCACGAAAATGCGGAGGCTATAATCAGCAGCCCGTAACTCAATGCAAGCTGAAACTTGCACCAGCGCAATTTCAGGCGAGCTCAAGATAACCTACAACGAATTTTTATCGAATCTGAGTTGTAGGGTGTGTACCCTCTTGTCGATCTGTCCTGGAATGCCCCAGCTGGCACACCACACAACGACTGAAAACTGCATAGTATCATTCAGTTGCGTGTGATGTTTAGGATTGTGCAAAAGCGTAGTATTATTTTTTTGGAGGATACGTTTGTGCGACAAAGATTCAGCACCTGTTGGCCCAAAGCAGCTGCTTGTAAATACGAATATTATTTCGCCACCGCAATGGTCGTCAAAATGGGGGGAGCGGGGACATAAGGTGCGTCTCTGTTTTCAGATTTTAACATATTTTAACAAAAAGCATATCTCGTCATGCAACTATGTATTTTAGGAGCGCATCCCACAATTTTCTCAACAGGCGTACCAGCAATTTCTTGCGATACTACCCCCCGCTCCCGGAGTGCCCACCGCTGCTGATTTCGACTAGAGGACAAACGGGTCAGGGAAATTATATAATGATGGATTCTGGTGACCACCCTACTAAACCTCGGGACCGGTGTTCTGTTTTATTATTGTGTTTGTTTTTTCCTTTATTTCGGATTTTTCTTATGTTTTATTTTTGTGCTTTCTGTGTTATTGTATGTTTGTGTGTATTCTCTTTCATCTACTGACTCGATGCTTGCTTTGTTCTGTGTTTGTTGTTTGTTTCATTCTTTGTTTTTTTATCTATAGTTGTTCTTTATATATTCATAATGTAGTGGTTTCTTGTATATATTGTGTCTGGTTATACTGTGTTTCTTTCTTGTTTTGTTTGTTTTTTTCTTTTGTTGTTTTGTATTTATATCTTGTCTGTATTTTTGTTCATTGCTTTGTATTTTCTTGTGTTCCTTTTTGTTCTTATGTTATGTTGTGTTTGAGCAGTGGTACTCTGTTCACAACTTTTATTATGTTTATTGTTGTTGGTGTTTATTATATTTAGGCTGCAGGTACGCAGCCATGCATTCAATTTATTTTTTTTGTTGCTTGTTCTTATCTTGTTTGTTCTGTCGTCGTTGATATTGTGAGTTATTTGTGTGTATTTTTAATTTGGGTCTTCTAGTATGTTTGTATTATTATTATTGGTTATCTTATTCGTTGGTCGTGATTTTGTATCTTTTTTTGTTTTCTCTTATGAATTATGTACTTCTTTGTTTCTTTTCTTGTATCTTTGATGTCTTGTTTGTCTAATGTATATGTATGTGTTGTTGTTTTTTGTTATTTATTTTCTTTTTTTTTTTTCATTTTTGTTTATTTTTTTGCATAAATTCTTCTTATTATGATTTTTCATTCTTTTTTATAGAATCATCTTGGTTATTTATTTTGTTGTACTGTGTTTTTATTGCTGTTTTTCTATGTTTGTTATATTTGTGTGTTGTGTATTTGTTATCTTGTTCTTTTGCTTTATATATTATTATTTTATTTTATATGTACTTGTTTTGTACTCTTTCAATACTTCTTTGTATAAGTGTGTCTATTTTTATATGGTCGGGTGTGAGTCCGTGTGTATATATAATGGTAGTATCATAAGGATATCGGGATTCCTCATATTAGAGAACATTATTTTCTGATTACTCCCCGACCACAAGAAGTGCTAGACCCGATTTTGAAGCAAATCAAATGTATAATGCAACTCCACCCTCTCCGCAACAATGGACCGGCATATCAACTTCGTCAGCTTAGAACGAATCATTCACTATCTGGACATGTGCCCGTTTTCGGAGATTCATTGGCGTTTGTATGTATTCCTTATATCCCGTCGATTCGTATGCGATTTTCTATGCACAAATACACCTTATCTTGATTGATCAGTGACTAAATGTTCGGTTTGAATGATGTTTTATTTGCAATGTTCTTTTGGCCTTAATTTCCATATCTCCCGAAAAGGCACCAAAGCGATTACATAAGGCGAAAATGTTGCATGACCATTGGTGCGATTAATGTTCTACTGGAACAGCACAGTCGAAACGATTCGGCTGACTGGGACGGTAGGGAATACCAGACTCAGATAGATCATTCTAACGCTTCATATTTCACGGCAACGCAAACAACGTAGTACCTGCCATGCTGGTTAAAGGGAGTGTGCCTACTCACATTGGTCATGTGGAGTTGTTGACACTAGTCTGTAGAACATATTTTTTTCTGAATTTCGCTTCACTGCTTTCTTTCCTCCAGAGATCATCTTTAGTTGCTGAAGACATATCTCCAAGTCGCAATCACATCTGGCAGAAGATTAACTTACTCCGAACTAGTCGCAGATGAGTTTTCGCACTAGAAGCATTCGTTCTTAAATTACAAAGCCTAGCATAATACTTGTTAGCCTCTGTGCAGTGCGCCCTTATAGGTAACCATTTTGCTACTCAGGGACTTCTAATGTGAAGATCGTTTTTGAGTTTTTTGAAAAAACCAAATGCCAAAACAGAAATAAGTAAAATTCCACTTAAGGGGCTCCCAGACGTGAATTTATCGTAACCCAATCTAATCACAGCAGTAGCTCTACCGTAATAAAATAACTATTTGACATTTCTCCACGCGCTCGCGCACTCCCTTTACTGCGAACCAATTAGTTCTCACTGTTTTGCTCAGGATGCAACGGTAATCTCATGGTGAACCCCGGTGCTTGGACCCGTCCTTATAGTGACCGTTCTCGAATTCCAGCCTCCATAACACATTCGAGTCGGCCTCCAGTTGTTTGTCGGTTCATGCAATCGACCTCAATCCACCCCTCCCTGCAATGGTCAGGAGGCGGATCCAGCCCTCGCGGTTCCTTGGGGGGGCGCGGCCACTCTTTTCTTGGAAAAAGCGTACCACCCTTTTTCCTTTTTCCGCCGGATTCTGGGCTTCTCACTTCTATCTGCAATTCGAGACTAATAACAAGGTGCGGCCGACATCAACCCAACTTTCTTGGGGAAACCCTTCTTTTTGTCGAGAAGAAACACACAAACACCACTCTTCTTTTCGCGTGCAAAAACACATTTTGCTTTTTCTCTTTCGAAACAAACCTCTTTCAAATAAAAACAAGGTGAAAAATGAAGAAAACAAGTCACATTTAACACACGCAGTCCACATCAAAATCAAAATTAAATACCTTAAAAACAGCAGACACAACTTTCCATAGCATATACACACCTAAGCTAAATCACGTTTCATTGTCATACCAACCGCAGGGTCACCGACTACGTATTAGGGCGTCGGCTGAAAAGACGAAAAAAATGTTCTAACTCCATCGCACAGAAAAGGCCTGTTCACCTCTGCGCCCAGCGGATATGCTGTCTCACTCGCTGAGTCTTTCCTTCTTGTAAACGTCGCGGCTAACCTGATGCTCAATATCACGACTGGAGCTGCAACTAGACCAACGCGCACCTCCTACAAACATGCGCTGTCCGTAGTTTGTAGGGCCCTTACTCTCCTCCCATCTCGGGCCACAAACATCAATTGCATGTCAAGCGGCCTTCTCGGAATCAGGTCGGGCCCTTTCGACCCTCACCACTGCCACGCACTCCCTGGCCGCTACACGCCCTCGGAAGACACTTCTGCCCCCTCCTCCCGCACTCTCTTCCGCGGTCTCTCAGCGCACTGCGCCCTCGTCGGACACAACAATGTATAGCACCCGCCATAAAAATGCATATACAAATCCCAGGTGCATTTGGGCCCCCTGTGGTAGTCATAATGACGCCCCTCGACAAAGTTTATTGCCGTCATCAGAAGACGTCTTGCCCGCATCAATAAGACACCTTGGCCGCCGGAGGTATTTTACGGGCCCTTGAGCGTATTAATGCAAGCCTTAGAAAGGCCACCATGTCGCCCTTTGGAAGACATCTTTGCGCCTCAGAAGGCATACTTGCCAACATTGGCACTGTTTCAAGGGGCGGACCCATTTCTTGGAAAGTGGGGCGCCCATAGAGCTGGATGTGGCGTTGCCAGAACAATTAACAAATGGACAAGTTAAGCTGTCCTTGAGGAAGGTGCCACCGATCGACTGAGGCCACAGATATTGGGAAAATTATGGCGGGCGCTCTGTTCCAAACGTGCTCGTCGTGCCTTCAAACATTTTGTGGGGGCGCCATTTAAAGCCGGAGGGACGCTCCGTATGGTCCGGAGATAGGGCAAGTCACGGAGGGCGCGTCCGGGCGTGGTCAGTGGTCAGTAATCTATGTGGCGTGGGTATCTGTCCTAATTAAGTAAGCGTGGTATTGTGTAGATATCACCGCCAAGGAGACGCTCTGCCGACATAAATGTCCTAATTCGCTTCTATTTTCAAAACTTTGTATTAGTGCAATCTGCAAAACTTATGTCATGCCGCGAAGGGCGCGAATTTTCCAGTTTTTGACTGTGAAAAGCTGGATTTTTACTGCTGCAGAGCTTTTTTACGATAAACTTTTCAATTTGTTCCGACTTTTTTTTTGGGCGGGGGGGGCAATCATAGTCTCAGGCTCCTTTTGGGGGGGGGGCATGGCCCGTGCCCCTGGGATTTCGCCCCTGCTGTCACATGCCCCCGCCCCCCGCCGGTCTCATAGGTCAAGTGGAAGCCTCCGGCGGTGCCGGGTACCGCTCCAGACAGGCTTTAAGCTTACGGCGAACCGTGGTTGATGCCGACTAATGGGGGACGTCGGCGGCTGGCGGACTCGGACAGACGGCGTCACGAGATCAGCTCCTTTGGCACGAAATTAACTATTGAAGCTGATTACTCTGGGGATTAAACATGAGTTACGACAGGGGAGAAGGACATGACGTTCGGCTGGGACAGTCTTATGTAGATCGTGTGCTATGTGCGGGTTGAGCGGGTATATTTCGTGACTCGTCGCTCCGAATGTGGGAGGGATTATGATGAAATTTGAATAGCATTATCAACCTACGCATGGATCCAAACTACCTGACAATGCAATTGGACTCGGTTACAATTCCATTGGATGCAACGCATAAGCTTGTTTTTCACAAATGTTACGTAGTACAACCATAAATGTTTGCATCAGTTCTAAGCAGGGGCGTCGCCACCGGGGGAGCCTGGGGGAGCCGGGCACCCCCAAGTGCGCTCAAAACCCTCGTCGGCTCCCCCAAGTTTACAGGATTTTAAAATTAGGCCTATGGCACCGGCTCCCCCAGAACCCTCGCTGGCTCCTCCATATCCCTGGTTGGCCCCCTCACTCGAAATATTGCGGCGACGCCCCTGGTTCTAAGTACGTAATTTGTGAACATAAATGTTTCGCAAACTCCATATCTCACATGAAATAAATTTAATGTATTCATTTGTATACAATTATTTATCATTTTTGCTTGCGTTGCGCATATTCCTAAAACCGTTTTCCTGTGTGCCAAAAATACTTTGTTGATATATACGGCGTACGCACTATTTCCTTTCGTTTATAGTCCTTGGTGTGTGCGAAACGCGATGCAATTGCACAGTACTTATAATAACGCAATTATGTTTCGCAGCCAATTACTGTTGCCCCTATATAATTTGCTGCCGAATATTTTTACACGTATAAGATATTTGAAAAAATGCAAATTTGAAACTCAACCGTCTTTAAATGCTATTATACTTCTAATTTTGTTTAGCATCCACCGTCAAGGACGCAGGAACCGGGAAAGGGTTCCTGCGCCCGCCCCTCAACATTCTCAGATTTTAACATTACGCCTATGGGCGTTTCATGGAAAGAATCTACTTCAGAATGCCTCCTCCCCAACTTTCGGAAGGTTGCGGCGCCGTTGTCTATCGTTACCCATGGCCATTACCCAAGTGAAACTTTGGTTACCTACTCAATGCATTGCACATTGTACTTTTACTCTGCAGTCCAGCGAATCTTTTATCGTTTCCCCAAGTACCTACCTAGTAGTTACTACCAAGAACCTACCCATCCGTTCACAGTGCACCTTATGGAGGGCTGACCACATAAAGTACCTAACGTCATGTGGATACATCGTGTTGATACAGCTAAAGGCAAATACTAAACATGCATCATTGATAGTATGGACTCGAGTTAGTCCCAGCCCTCAGCCCTGGTAACGAGATGTCCGCTTATTTACGGTGTGGTGTCCGCTTATTTACGGTGCCAACGGAGGTTGTTTGTTGCATGTCGCTGACGGCACTGATCCCCTCCGGCGATAAAACACCCCCTCTACCCCGACACAGTCCCCTCATGGCAGGGCGTTCACCTCCCCCTCCCCTCCCCTCCCCCGTCTCCGACCGTTTGGCGGCGGCGTTGGCTATCGATCCGTCTCGCCGGCGGGGGTAGCGGAGGGAGGGGGAGGGAGGGGGGGGGGGGGTCAGCACCTGCGGCTGGACCAAGCGGTGACGTTCACCAGCAGCACATCGATACGCCCCCGTCAGCTCCCTCCCCTCCCCCGCCGCGACCCACATGAACCAAGCCGCCGCCGAGCGACCCCATTGACTTGTCAGTCAATGGACAGTGGTGTTAGTCATTCTCGCCATTAAAAAGTCTGACGACATGGGGAATAACACCAATATCAGCTGAGTTATGTCGTGTCATCCTGCCATATCAGCTGTTGGTCTCGTCTGCTCCATCAGATATATTGTTTTTAGTTGTTGTATTGATTGAAGTTGATTGAAATTATAATAGTCCGTTAAAAATATACGATGCGTATTCACTATTCACTAGGCTGCAGAGGCATATTAACACTGATGAGAGGCAAAAGATGCATCGCAGTCATTTTGTGATCGTTAAAGATGTGTATGTTTTACCAAGATATCATTAATATCTCGCCTGCAGCTTAGTCTGTGTCGCTATACGTCCCTGTGTAACGGGCAGGGGTGGAACTTTATATCTCTTGGGGAGGGCCCGAGCCCCCCCCAATGATTTCAAATTTTAACATTAGGCCTATGGCGTTGCATGGTAAGAACTGAGTTAAATATATCAAATTAACATTAGGCCCCCGAGCGATTTCATAAAGTTCCGCCCCTGTGTAGCGGGATAGTCTTCTAAGCTATCTAGTGGAAGAATCGAAGAACACCTGTCCTAAATGGAAACGTTTCGGGAACATGCGTCATACAGTTATACCACGGAGAAGAGATGTACATACAGGAGGCGCCACTCCGACGCTTTTGGCATGGCTTATATAGAAAGTAGAAACCAGACAGAAAAATAAAACAGCGATAAGCTATAGATGCTAGCAATATTTGACCCGCTAGAGGCTATTTAAAATAGCACATTCGATATATAAATCAACATCAAAGTGAGTCAACATCAAATTTTACGTATGAATGGGTATCATGGCCTGGAGCGGGCGGCCGAGCGTCTTTTCCTGGATGAAATCAATTGTCCTGGCTGAAATGAGAAATCGCAGTCGCCCTCACCTCATCTCATCAATGATGAAACCTGGGGAGTGGCGCCTTCTGTATAAAAACTCAATTCTAAAGAATAGGGGTTTTCGACGTGTAGTTGCAATTCCTTCGGTTATCTCTACTCCGTGGTTATACGGCCTTATACCTACCCGATGCGTAAAAAGTTATTTTCATCACGCAATTGGTGGAAAGCTCCCCAAAGTAGCACCGATATCTCAATTGTTGTATTCAGCGCACAAATGACATTTAATAGCATCAGTGTTGAGTGTAGCCAAAGTTATACATATGTATATATATTTTTTACTGAAGTTAACACGTTTTTTCATCTTAACATGTTTCTCATTTTGATTATCTTAACTGCCTCGACATTTGAACTTTACTTCCGGATTATTCCCTATCTTTGTCAACCCTTTGATTCCTCACAGTTTTATACCGTAACATTTGCTGACAGTTCAACGTTTACACCTTGTGTTCGTTTCAGGCACATGCATATCGAACCTGAGTGACCCCAAGAAGAAGACCGGCCACATTCCGTACCGGGACAGCAAGCTGACGAAGCTGCTGGCCGACAGTCTGGCTGGCAGCGGGGCCACCCTGATGGTAAGCAGTTGCCACTTACCAGTTCACCGATACGCCACATTGGTGGCACTTCTTTGTAAGGACGAGAACCGGGGGAAGAGGGCGGGGGTAGCGAGGCAGCGCCCCCAAACATTTTCAGATTGTAGCGTTATGCCTATGAGCGTTGCATGGCAAGAAGCGACTTCAGAATACCCCTGCCCCCTTACTTTCGGAAGGTTTCGGCGCCCTTGCTTATTTGCCACGTGTTTTTGCACTATATGTATAGTACGTGAAGCTATCCCACACTAGTGGCTTTGTTTACCGCACGTGACATTTCGTTAATACACCGGTCACTAATTAGTGACCGGTGTATTGTATACCATTAATGGTACAGGGACCCGCAGTTACTATGGTAAGTATACACCAACTCCGGCTTATTTTCTCCTCTAGCGTATGTTTGACGGCAAATTAAGAAGCGACCATATATGCATTTAAACCGCATTACTGAGAGTTTCAAATTCATATATTCACGCACTGGGTCAGCTTATCCAGTGGCTGCTTTAAAGCAAATATCAGTTTTGAGCGCTTTGCAGTGGTAAACACATATTTTTGCTTAAAAACAGCCAATGAATAAGGTGAGCCAATACATCAATATATCAATTTGAAGCACTCAGTAATGCATTTTGAATTCATATATGGTCGTTTCTTAGTTCGCCGTCAAACATACGTTAGAGGAGAAAGAAGCCGAAACTGACACCTCTCACATGACCTCTCACGCTGCACGTGCCACTCGCCATGCTGATCCCTCACGTGAGACGAAACATGCCAATAACATAGTTTGTTGAATTGGGATATCAGATGGTGAAGACCGCTTGTCAATTGGATGCGGGATTCCAAAGATATAAGCTCCTGAAAAGCGTTACGGTCGGGCCGGGTCGGCCGCTTATATGAGATAAAAATCCTGTATCCAGTTAAACTCGCTCACGCTTCGCGCTCGCTCGTAATTATGAGCGTCATAACCAGCAGTGGGGGTGGGACACGTCCCGACATTTTTTATCGGATTTTAACATGCAACTTAAGTACTTTGCGTGTCAAATTGCAATTTAATTGTTTTTTAGAACACTGTCGTCCTCAGTCCCCGCGACTTTCGGTGAGCAGCCAGTAGGTACCTACCTGGTGACGTTATTGGTAGCTATTTTATGACGTACCTGAATGGTAAGTCATATATCGTCCACGTGGAAGTCGGAAGTCGTGTCGTCCCTGCCATCTTGATATTGGCAGCGCGGCGGTCTAACAAAGAGCAGTTTGAAACGGCTCGCGAAAATTAGCTGCATGTTTTCCAGACCAGCCTTAAAATGCGTGATAAGGAACCGTTCAAGGCACGAACCGTTGAATTACCTTGCCGCGTCACGCACGATGGATGACTGTAAATCAAGTTTACGGTTCTCGAAATAAATTCATTGTTTGATGAGGCAAATTGACCAAGTCACTCGTGGCTGGGTGGCTTTGTCGAGTAAATTCAATGTTTTATGTTACGACCTGACTTTCCTTCAATAAGATATCTCATATGATACAAATCAACCTTGCACATGCAATTACTTCATTGAGGAACCGCTAAGACAGAGGCTTTCATTTACTTTGTGTCCGCTATTTGATAATAATTATATATGTATATTGTAAAATGATATATCATATCATACCTAATGAGGATATTTGACCAAACACCATGCGATCAGCGATAGTACCATAGGCGTGGAAGCCGGGGGGGGGGGGTCAGGGGGAGGGCAACTGACCCCTATTTTTTAGTGGGGGCGACGTGAAACTTGGTAGGTATGCCTTCGCATACATCAATGTTACGTCATTTATTAAAAATGGCAGTTGCGTCGAAACAAATTGGAGATATACCGATTTTAGTGTCGTCACTACATTACATTTT
>VOPJ01006705.1:0-34024 GCA_014673585.1 Semibalanus balanoides | reverse complement strand
GGTGCTATCAATGCCAAGCTTCGGTTCCCTTCTTTTAATCAATTTGACGTCTTCTGTACTGACGGCTCCAAAGATATGACTACCTCGTGACGTAATTTGTTTTGAAAGTTGTTTTTGGCTTGTATTGACAAGATTAGGAAAATGAATCCCACCGCTGTATTTCTGAGTCAAAACTGGTTAAGAAACATGCATTTTGTATTGATATTGTTCAATTTTATACTTTGACCTTTTATGACCTGACCTTGACCTTGATTCAGGCGTGCAAATCGCTGCTAGCATCGAATCCTATGTGTAAGATAAACCATGAAACATGTGTCGCATGGCCTCTTGCCAAAAGTGACCTAATTTGACCTGACCATGACCTTAACATATGCTTAAATTTCACATTGGCTTATACGGGGTATGTATGATACCTTTGAGAGTACTTTGTTCGATAATAGTATCGATCCAAGGCTTTAGATGAAAAGTATGGCCTGCAAGCTCAAATATCTCAATTTTGCCCTTTGACCTGACTGTGACCTGACATGTGACCTTATATAAAAATTGTGTGTATGCTGTAGATGCGTCTCATTAATAATTTGTATTGCCGCCTTAGGCATATCGCTGCAGTTATTGGCTCAGAAGATAATGAGGGGACGAAAAACGCCCCCCTCACCAGCCGATGAAGTTCGGCTGAGACCCCAGCCAATGCCGGGTTAAAGCGTCATTAAGTAGGTATATATGTTTGTGTTTGTTTTCCTTGATCTAATTCAATGTCAGGAAATGCTTGAGAAGGGGCTCAGTGATGTTTGACAAAATTCAGAACCGTAGAAGGATGAGCAGCATGCTTACATGCTTTTCAGTGTTCAAGGATTTACACGTGGCAGTCGTTCGGGAAAGTAGGGTCCGGCCTGTTTGTCCGTCCGGTGGAGCATTTTGGCACGTGCTCCACGGCCACGGGAGCCCAAACGGCCTGGCCGATTTCGATGCGGGTAGCATCGTTCATTGTTCTATGTGACAAGATGGCGGACAGATGATGGCATTTACCATTTACGAGTCAATCGATCACACGTGCAGCACGTGCCAAGTGCCACAAAGCGGGTGCCTGCAAAAATAAAATACTGACCTCCATACATAGGCGTAGGATCCGGGGGCAGGAGGGGAAACTGCCCCCCCCCCCAACATTTTTGGATTGTAAAATTACACCTATGGATGCGTGCATTAGGTAAAGAATCGTACCAAAGATCCTTTTGGCCCCCCCCCCCCAACTTCAAATGAGTTCCTACGCCCCTGCCTCCATAGGTCACACGGTTGGTGACACAGACTTGATACTCGCAGGTCAAGTGCGTGGTACCGCGACCAGCTATCCACTAGGGTCGCCGACCCCGAGGGGGGGGAAATAAACCCACCTAGGGGTAAAAACCCCGGACATATATGGTCGTCTACTGCCTGTGAATATTGAGCAAGCCAGGTCAAACTGTTGGTGTGCCGATAGAGCTTGACGCACGCTTCCCCACTTTGTATCACTTGGGGGTGACACGTGACTTTGGTTGCTGACCCTGAGGGGTTCAGTTTACGCCCCCAACGGGGTCCAAACGTTGGTTATTACGATTTTTACCCCAAGGTAGTGTAATCGAGCTGTGCCGGCTACTAGCAACTAGCTCATATCGATTTATAGATAGTTAAGCGTCTAATTTCTTTACTTCCAGCTACAAAATATTGGTGAAACTTTCATGTTCTAGACCTTATGAGCAAACATTAGCTGTTGACGTCATATCATTGTTATTTCAATCGCTTCTCGTATCTGTCTTTTGCCATCCATTGAACTTGAACGTTCGCCTTTAGTAGCTGCAATAATTTGTGCATAGTTGAAATTACACCCGATACATTATTTAATGAAAATTTATTTACAAAACAATGCAATTCACCGCAGCAACAATACAAACAATCGTCCGTGTGCTTCTTTCATACTAGATGGCACTCGTGAAGTTTCTTTCTCCCAAGTGATTCGTAAAACAGAAGACGAATGTTTTGAGTGGTATTGATCATATAACACTTCGCGAATTCAATTCACCAATAGGACATAAATCACCACAATCTACAGGACATGCTATACTAAAATCATCATCTGTACAGCATCATGATATGTGCATTTGACATGAGTCTCACAAACGTGCATTCAATTATATTGAAAATCATATACCTGAAAATGCATATACCATACACATGTGAGACACACTGCAATGTGAGATGCATCCCCACTTTCATTTCAACATGTCTCGTGTTCTAAGCTATCTACAGTGCAACTTAGAGCGTATTCACCAGTTCACAAGGGCCTTCCATCTTCCAGGCAAACCAGTTTGCTTTATGCACGTACGCCATACCACAACATACAGCATTCTACGACAAATATAACTTACATGGAGTCCGTAATATATAACACGTTTAGCCGTAACATTTATAAAAAGCATGCAGGAGCTATCAGCAAACAACGAAAATACTTCTGGTAAGCATTTAGATACACCATAAGTCTACGAATGACATTTAACGTGAAATTTCATGATAAATGCCTTTTTTCCTGAACGAAATAACTTTGTTAAACAAATTATGTCACCAGCGATGCAATTTAGAGCAAATTTGACATTTTAAATACTGCGGAATCATATATTGCGGATTCCTGACAGCTATCCGTGACCTCCTACCGACCTCATCACAATGGCTGTAATGATAAACGTCAGTACCTACAGGTAATATCAACCAGATAGAAACAACGCACGGAGGCTGCAACATAACGCTACACACAAGCTCTCTCATGTCAACACGCCTAAATACGTCAGTTTCCCACGCCGTAGGGTGTCAACACCTTCTGCTTCCAGGTCACTTCTGGGTCACTTCTGGGTCACTTCCGGGTCACTTCCGGCTTAGCGGAACTTCTGGAAGTGATTTCCGGTGGCTCGCCGCCGGAAGCTGCAACCTTTTTATTCTTCAGACGAACCCCATAGCGTGGAACGCTCTCGAAAGATGTGCATCCGAAAAGCATCCTTCCGGCTCCGATGAGACAACGAAGTTTCTCGATGTCCACTTCAGACAGACCACCGGACGTTAAAGCACGAAAGGCACCGGACTGCCGGCTTACACGAACCTCCGGTAGTAGATGGGTTTCCGGTTACCACTGCCGTGCATGACGTAGAAACTGGACGGCCGACCGTTGGACGCGTACTTGTACTTCTTCATCGCCGACCCCGCCCGCGAGCCCTTGTAGTAGTCGGCATACTTCTGCCTCAGGCGCTCCGCCACCTTCAGCTTCGGCCTGGGCGTCGTCGTCGTCGTCGTCGTAGTGGTAGTCGAAGTGGTGCTGGGCGTAGTTGTGGTCATCTCCGGAGCTGAGGTCGTCTCAACACCATCCACCATAGGCGGCTTGACTCCCAGATTATAGTGATACAGACGATCGGGCTTTCCATTGATCGCCAAATCCACCGGCACGTGAGCAAAGTCTGGTCGCGGGGTCTCTCCAGATCCCTGGATGTCGTTCAAGTAGTAGTACGGACTCGGCGGAAGGCGGATGAAGAACATGGGCGAGTTGCCGGGAGTCTTGAGACTGCGGATCCGCGGCGAGCCGTCGCTTTCCGCAGTGCGACCGAGACCGAGCCGCTCGAACAGACGCATGTTCTCGAAGTTTGCGGCGCGGCAAACCACGCAGCATGCGGCGAGTACGGCGAGTCTGCGGCAAAAGAGGAGGGGTGTCACGTACAGCTGGGAGCACTCCGTGGCACTCGTCACTAAAGACAGATGTGCATGTGTCACGACGAATTGGCAATCTGATGACGGCTCAAGACTTAAGACACGGACATTTAGCTGCTTGGTCCCAAGGTGGTTGACACTGGTGCTTGACTCCTAACAATAAACGGCTGGGAGCTGTGATGATGTTTGAACTCTGCGAATGAATGGACAGATTCAGTTAGTTCTCTGCCATGCAGGCAGGGAACTAACTAAACGTGTCATGGTTGAATTAGTCGGCGGATGAGCGGGCGATATGGACTGCATAGACACCTATAGCTAACTGGTCAAGGTTCTGGGAAGACGTGTGGAAATAGAAGAGATGGGTTGCCAAGAGAAGGACAACTAGTGGGCAGAGACCATGCCACAAGCTGTAACAATTAAGGCAATAACGATGGCCAAGAGTCAGCAGTAGACTTGATGAAGCCAGAAGGTTTCCGGCTCACAACTGACACCATCATGTGTAGCCGACACCAATTTCTCCCGAGGAAAACTGGAGGAACATCCGGCATGACAGCATCGGGCGAAACGGTACCATGGGACACCGTGATGTTTGTAGGATGCAGAGGAGGAACAGCAATAGTAGCTGAAATGTTTAGTGTACCATTGAGAAAAAATACAGCGATGTTGAGGAAACAAGGGGAGGCACAGGGTTTCCTACAAGGTATAGGAAATGCCATGCTGTACAAGTTACCAGAATGAACCATTTGCAAAACTTAGGTATTCATTGCTATCATTCTTCTTTGCTTTCACTTGGCCGTTGTTCTGTTTCCCATTGTTGAATTTGATTAATATTTTTGTGATTGTAGCCAACCCGCCACATGTACGGTTAGCTGGTTCCCATTCCACACCAGATTGACTCATAACCATTCACCTGCCACAATAAGTACCTCACGAGGCGCCTTTATTTACCAACACGCCGCTGGATGATTGCTTGTGTTCATCCCATTCAAACCGTAGATGACTCGACCGCTTTCACACAGCATTAAAAGCCTCCGTAAGGCCGGGCACCAGTCCGGCCTTTCTTTTCACGACGCGAGTCCCGCATTCCCAGCGGCCATTGTTCGAGAGATCATTCAATTACGGGTCACATTCTGTGCGTCCCGCTATACACAAGTTTGCCTGGTCACACATTATAGCCGCGCTGGGGGCCGCCTCGGTCCCACACCACTGAACCACCGCGCCACTATCGAAGCCACTGCGCCACAATCTGAACCACCGCGCCACAATCGCAGCCAGTGCGGCGCAGTAGCCGCGGACACGCCGTCACGAGCATCAGCTGGCCGCAGCCTCCGCGGTCCACAGCACTGGGTCAGACGGATAGACAGCACTGGGCCAGATGGATAGAAACACGGCCGAGGAGTTCCCACGGTAACGGCCAGTTTCCCAGCCGTGTAGCGGGATGGCGCCGTGTCCGACCTTGCTGGGAATGCGGGGACGGTGGCGGCTTGCGGGCCTGCGGGGAGGTGGGAGATAAGGGGGTAGTGACCTGGTGGGGAGGTAGGAGATAGCAGAAGGGTGTGTGGATGTGTTGGAGGAGGTTTGGGTGTGCTGGGAGATATCCCAGATGTGTTGGGAGATATTTGGGTGTATTGGGAGATGCTCGGGTCTGTTGGGAGATATTCTGGTGTGTTGGGGATATCCGGATCTGATTTTAGCTGTTACACCATGCGCTGGCTTGTGCAACTGTACCACTGTTCAATCGTACAACAGCAATATAACTCTACACTCATCTGTACCAAATGCAACTCCGTTCACCGAGCAGTTGTATACCAACTCTAAACACTCCGTTGTGAATAAACATCAGCACAATGAACGCCAGAGAGCGCGCAATAACACTGTGCTTGCATGGAGATGCTCCCCGTCGTGAGCAACAACGTGCAAGTCAAACAACGCATCTGTTTCACCGCCCATAAACACCGGAGCCTGAACAGTTTTCCGTGACATGTCTGCAGAGCGGTCGGCAGCGGCAGCTCCACCGTTAGCCGGGCTTTGAAAGCTCACTGCACATCGCTGGCTGACCCAGCTCGGGGGCTGCACAGCCTGGCAGGCAGGTGGGATGTGCCGGGACTGGTCTCGCATCCGTGCATTGCATGGTCTGGCAGGCTGCAGTGAGAGACAGGTGCTGTATGGAAGGCTGACAACCTCGGGCGCAAGTTCCCGTGGAAAGGAACAAGAATGCCAGCTTTCTCTTACGTCAGCTCGGCGCGCATCATGGAAAGAAGGCCTTGTCTTCAGCTGGCATTCAATTTCAGAACACCATGACTTTGAGAGAGAAGGACCACGAGAAGGTCAATTCATACCGAAATTCATGCCTTCTATCCCTCATATAATGGACGCATGCAAGCGAGTCAAACCAGTGTGAGGAGAGCGAAATAATTCGAGAAAATCTGCAGTACAAAAAGGCCGTCCGTGCAGGCCGTCTCGCGCTGAGACGGCTCACGCGGAACGTCTCAAACCGCCGTTCTCAGACGGGGCGAAGGCATCTCACGGCGTGCCGTTTATAATTTATCACTGCCAAAATGAACCGGCACACAATGAGCTGACACAACGCCGCTGCCTCAATCTGTCTGTCACGACATTCGAGAGAGAGAGAGAGGGGGGGAGACGGATGAAGGTGCTTCATTTCCTGTCATTTTACAGATGGAGGTCATTTTGCGATTAAGTCTCATCTTTAGTTTTAATTGTTTTCTGGGATTCGGGCACTTCACCAAGCGCAGTTTCTGGGAACCTGACCGTTGGCGTCTGACTCCGTCATTACCGGCTGCTGTATTCCTGTTCCGCTGCCTTTTGTTCCGTGTGCCGTGCCTTTGACGGAGCGAGCTGCTGTATTTCCATGTACCGTGCCGCGTGACGGACGATTCCTGCCAGTACCCTGTCATTTACCACCAAAGGTCGTGGCTGTGTCCACGCAATAATGACACAGTGAGACCGGAACAGCCTAACTGTAGAGTCTTCAGCGCTGATGGTTAACTTGCAGTGCCGACAGCGAGTCCCCACTGTCTCGGTAGCGCCCGCTGGTCGTTAGACAGAACTCTGCTAGAAGCACGCTAGAAGTTAGGTGGAGTTCTGTTAGCAGAAGCTCTGCTAGCCGTTAGACGGAGCTGTGAATTTACAGCGGATGTTTATAGACAGGCAGAGTGCAGCGATCTGCTGACCGAAGGTGCCGGCCATGTTGAGGGATGTGCGCCACCTATCACCTGCTAACATCGACTGGTTGACTACGTTCGGCAGTCTAGCTAGGCTGCGTTTGGCAGGCTGGCTAGGCTGTATCGTTTCGATCAGAAGTCTGGCTGGTCAATGGAATTCAGACGACGGCAGGAATGCGACAGATCGGTGGCGCATCTGCTGTGGAATGTAGTCAGCTGTGTGACGTTGTGTGACGTGAAATATGCCTGCTTCAGCACATGGCGCTATATGAATATGTGAGAAGTGCTGCATGGAAAACGTTCATAACTAAACATCACAGGCATCCCCAAATACCAGAAATGTCTTACAAATCCATTGAATCAGGTGGCTCAAACAATCCAACTCTGTTGCATTCTAAGCCAGTCACAACAATCGTGGGTAGCTCCAATGTAGGGATGCAATCGCAAGGGTAAACGGCATGTTTTTTGTGACTAGGTAAGGAAACTGAAATCAATTAGAAAAGTGAATTCGAGAACAAAGTTTTTCCCATCACATATAACTGCACCAGACCCACAGGCCATACGTAGAGAATAAACGCTCCATGAGTCAGCCCTCCACTCCACGCTGTCCCTCCGAAGCTGTCGCCGTCTCTCAGCAGCAGCTCCCACCACGGTGCGGTTGACCGCGTCTCAGCCATCTCGGTCGTCTGCTGAACCACGCTGCGGCGGCGCGGCGTGCCCGTCTGGGCGGTGGTAGGCTTACCAGACAGGTTCCCGTGCAGTGTGTCATTCGCACGGTGGCAGGTCTTCTCGGAAAACTAGGCCAAAGCCGCAACCGACCCAGCTGTAGAATCGGGCAAAACGTGCCCGGTGTGGGGCGCGGCCGGTGTGGTAAGGTGTAAGCCAACGAAGCAATGTAAATTTCCGGGTAAAGGAATTCGAGATCCACACTTGGTCTGAGCTTGAGCTGGACTATTGCTGGATGGTAATAAGATCGCATGTAGTGAGGTAGACGGCCGCAAACAGATATAACAAACAAATATATAAGAAACAGGACTCGGGATCCGACCAGGTGGTTCAGCTTCACACCAACGGCTTTGTGAAGCTTCAGCTGGCTCAGCTTCCAGCACTAACCGCTTCACCGTCCCCCACCTCGCGGCGGCGAGATCGTATCGCAGCGGCTCCCTGCTGTTACGTCGCCGGATCCAGAGCAGATGTTGGACTGACGACATCGCTAGATAACAGGGCAGCACCGACGCGCCTGGCGCGCCTCCACACCCGTCCACTTAGTCCCGACCTTGACGACGCTACTGAATAAAACCACGCGTCGGAGGCGCGGCGGGCAGCGTGAAGGCTCGCCGACCTAAAGCGAGACGGGCGGATTCCTCTGCCGGAGCGCCGCGAGGACGAGAGTCTTGAGGTCAAGGACCCGGACGTGAAAAGTAGTGCATGGCGGTTGTTCGATGGTGCGGTTGATGGTGGATCAGACCGGTGCAGGACTGGTAGTCTGCGCATTCCCGGTGTGACAAAAAGAGAGACAAATGTTCTCACAGAAGTCACATGTGTCACTTGGCTACTTATCTCCTGACATGACAGACTAGAATGTCGTTTGTCACACGGCTGTGGCAAAACTGCCACGCACCTGTGTCCCGGCGGGGGTTGCCGGTCGAGATATCCACGACCTTGTCATGTGGACATTATTCATGCACAGAAGCGTCTCCCTGACATGCATCTCATTAACTTGATGAACGATGTCGTGTCATTTAATTTTGCTACTGTTTCGAGGCTTCTGGAACAATGTCATCGCACCAAATGCGAGAGACCTTCGCTAAACTCCTCGGAAAGAACCGTGCTGATGTTACCCTGACCTGAGACGAGAATGCCATGGCAATGCCTCGCCCTGACAAAGCCTCAACGGGCCCTCACGCTTCAATATGCGACTCCAGTCGGGTTTTGTTGGTAAACTCCGCCATCAGTATTCCACAGAACGGCCCACGGTCGACTATTTAGTGTGCTGACAGTGTCATACAGGTGATACTTCGATCCTGGCTAACCAGCTTCGCATTCAGTCACGTATTTCAGATGGTCTGAGGTGGCAGCAGAATTGCACAGTTCTCCGTTTCATGCACTTAATGCAGCTCCAGCTCACCAACGCTCGTGCCCCACTAAAAAGACCCGGCGTTCCCAGTGCAGCCCGTTCCGTCTCGACCTGTCTCGAACTGTCTCGACCCGTCTCGACCCGTCTCGGCCCGTCTCGGCCCGTCTCGGCCCGTCTCGGCCCGTCTCGAACTGTCTCGACCTGTCTCGACCTTTCTCGACCCGTCTCGGCCCGTCTCGGCCCGTCTCGGCCCGTCTCGGCCCGTCTCGACCCGTCTCGACCCGTCTCGACCCGTCTCGGCCCGTCTCGACCCGTCTCGGCCCGTCTCTACCCGTCTCGGCCGCGTCTCGGCACCCGTCTCGGACCCGTCTCGACCCGTCTTCGGCCCGTCTCGGCCCGTCTCAGCCCGTCTCGACCGTTCGGCCGCTCTCGACCCGTCTCAGCCCGTCTCGGCCGTCTGGCCGTCTCGGCTCGTCTCGCCCGTCTCGGCCCGTCTCGGCCCGTCTCAGCCCGTCTCGGCCTCGTCTCGGCCCGTCTCGGCCCGTCTCGCCACGTCTCGGCGCTCTCGGCCGGCGTCTCGGCCCGTCTCGGCCCGTCTCGGCCCGTTCTCGACCTGTCTCGGCCCGTCGCCCGCATCTCGGACCGTCTCGGGCCCCGTCTCGGCCCGTTCGGCCCGTCTCGGCCCGTCTCGGCCCGTCTCGGCCCGTCTCGGCCCGTCTCGCCTCGACCGACCGGTCGAGTCAGTTCATCGCTCCCCGCCCTGCCATCGCCGTCAATTAGGCCGGTTTATGGCATTTTTATGAATCAGCCGCAGGCAAGGACGCTCTGCGAGACGTCCCGATCGCTAGCCGACCCCGACGGGGCGCCAGGTAAGAGCCCGATCACCGTGAGCCAAACCGCATCCAAACTCACCAGTAGATCGGGGGAGAGAAAGAGAGAGAGAGAGAGAGAGAGAGAGAGAGAGAGAGAGAGAGAGAGAGAGAGAGAGAGATGAGAGAGGAAGAGAGAAAGAGAGAGAGAGAGACCGGAGAGAGACGAGAGAGAGAGAGAGAGAGAGAGAAGAGAGAGAGAGAGAGAGAGAGAGAGAGAAGGGAGAGAGAGAGAGAGAGAGAGCAGATTTAGAGAGAGAGATAGAGAGAGGAGAGAGAGAGAGAGAGAGAGAGAGAGAGAGAGAGAGAAGAAGAAGAGAGAGAAGAGAGAGAGAGAGAGAGAGAGGAGAGAAGAGAGAGAAGAGAGAGAGAGAGAGAGAGAGAGAGAGAGAGAGAGAGAGAGAGAGAGAGAGAGAGAGAGAGAGAGAGAAAGAAAGAGAGAGAGATAACAGTGGGGATTCACAGACGAGACGGTAGCATGCAGGGCACTTGGGCACTATACACTTGGTAGGTACTACAAAGTTTTTTGTTGCATATGCTAGAAATATACTATAAAGACTAAAAACTATACAAAAAAATGAAGGCCACAACCAGATCTGGAATAATATACCAGGATATGGCTGCATCTTAATCGCGGCGTATATGGCGCTTTTGTTTCGATAAACAATCTCATATATAAGCGTATTGGTAAGCATTGTCTCTGCGACCCCATTGGCTGATTTGTCTAATGACGGCGGCCATATTGGTACTCACAAAAGCAGTCGGCGGCAGGCGCGATCGCATACTTTTGGCTAATAACTCGAGAACCGTTGGCTGGGCTTGACATTTTGATCCCGAAAATCGAAATAAGAACGCTCAAACTTTATTTCTATAGTGCAACTTTTATATAATTCTCTGAAGAAAGTCTCGAAAACTTGGCTTGAAAAGTGGCATTTTAACATGTAACCCTACGGGCAGTAGGAGAAGTCACGCCAATGCTATCATATAACTTTAAGCTTCCCCCCCCCCCACACACGGGTAGCATCTATCGACCTTGTGCAAATGGAGGAGCAGTGCGCGATTGCCCACGTGGAATAAAACCGTAGCGCGTGCTTTTTGTGGCTCTGATCTGCTCAGATCGCAATCGGTGGCGCATATTTCACCGGATAAAACCGCAGTTCAGCTCACAAAAAGATCCGAACAATACAGCGAATGTCACGCTTCGATCGGCGGCGTGGTTTACGTCAACGTGTTAGGAACCTGCGACTCTCTTTTTCTCCCTTTCTCTCGCCCTCATGAAGACGTTCCAAGACTGTAAATCTAAAAGTGCCCTAACAGCCTTGAACGACCGACGGCGTCGTAAACTGTTTGGCTTCCTTCTATTGTCGACAACAGAGCCTGACCAAGTCATTTTGCCGGCTGAACTAGGTGATAAGTCTGGCCGTCCAGACAAATGTCTATGTCTGACGGATACCCACCATTTAGGGCTGGTTACCGACGCGTTTTTGTGAGCCAATCCAATTTGTTGTCACGTGTTAGCAGTGAACCCGCGTGCCCCCGCGCGCTGGTGGGCAGACCCTCGCCCGTGTAACAGGGTCACCGCACCGAACAGAGAGATTCAGGAGTACAGCAGGTGACAAAAACTAATACAGACACGTTCTTGTTTCCTGTGCTGACTGTGTGCATTTGGAGAAGTGGAGAAGAGAGGGAGGAGAAAGAAGATTGGATGAGAGAGAGAGAGAGAGAGAGAGAGAGAGAGGGTGGATGGACAGAGAAAGAAATAAAAATAAAGAAAGAAAGCGAGTTGATGAAAAAAGGTATACATTTACCAACTAAAGACTGTGGGATGCACTGATGCTTTAAAATGAATATGGAAGTCCCGAACGCTCATAAAATAATCGTCCATTAAGTGATAAAACGAAATAAGACCATCCTCCGACCAACCCAGTGGCATAACAACGTTGTTTGTGCTAGCCAGTGCTTCGGTATTGAATAATTTCAGCGTTAGTTAATGAGCTCTATTTAGAACACTGACCTGCGCTGGCCTGTTGGCTTGCGTGTGTCATTCCACCACCTTGCTATAATTGGAGACGAACGGTCCAATTGTGTTTACAGCATGTTAAACTTCAAACGCAGCCGACACCGGGATATAATGACTCAGTGTTATCAGCCTTGTTAGAGTGTTTACTTAATCGCAGAGCCCGTGTTGTGGACCTGAGTGCGACAACAGCATGGCCAAACAGGCCTCACGTCCACGGCGATCTGAGTCGATCGATATGATGTCGATTGTTGACTACTAACTATCTACTGACAATTCTGACATATAGGTATCAATGAAGCTGAAAGTAGGTTTGATGCCATTGGTTACGCCCATTGCTGACGCTGGAAGATTCCATATGATTAATGATCTTTAAATAATAGCGATTCAGGTAGCTGTTCGATAAATTACTTCGGTTAGAATCCTGGGTGCGGGAGTAAGTTACCAGGTCACTATGAACTAGTTCGTACCCATCAGTCAAGCGTTCAGCCGGAACAAGTTATCAGCTGTGTCACCAAACCTTGAGCTGTCTCGAAAGTCCTCAGCTGTTCATGGACCCACTTTCCCAGGAAGACGATATCCTCCACTACACACAACGCGTCATACTACGCCTGCAAGGTCATAATGTTTCCCATCGGCCTCCGTCGCCCTCCGTCGTCCGTCAGAACCTTCCACAGCCCCTCACGGCAGGTGAATACGTCAGCATCGTCCACAGCCCCTCACGACAGGTGAATTCGTCAGCGCCTTCCACAACCCCTAACGGCAGGTGAATCCGTCAGCGCCTTCCACAGCGCCTCATAGCAGGTGACACAGCAGCGGCGTGGGTCAGGTCAGGTCAGCGGGCGTCACACACGGTGGTGGGAACTCTGGGCCACCCCGCGGCCGGCGGCCCAGCCCACCAACGGCGGCGGCGCCGGCACCGCGCCGTAACGGTAAGGGTCTCGACAGTCGGCTTCCTGTTCAGACGGCCGCCCGTGCAGGGCACCACTGGTAACCGACGAATGCTAGGACACACTAGTGACCAGTCCAGTGGCGGTCAGAAGCCGCCGGAAACCAGCCCAGTGACGGTCAGAGACCGCTGAAAACCAGTCCAGAGACGGAGTGCTGTCTCAAGAGAGGAAAATAGCTCCGGAATCAACACAAATAAGACCAGTAATGGTCCTCAATTAAATTATAGCCGAGCACCGAATACAAACTCTCAGACGTTGTACGAGTGCAGTTTGTAGCAATTCCACAACGGTGGAATGGTTAACAATTAGAGATTCATTCAGCAACAGCACCACAGGCACCGGTAGCAATGCCACTGCGAGATTAGGTCCTCCGGTATTTAGGTCTATGAATTCGACCTACCGAAAACCAGACCACCATGCTTGGCAGCTTGTAACCAAGTTTGGCAGAAAATAGCATTCCACTTGTCAGATCACACAGCTGGATTTGGAATTGTGTAAATACATAAGGCATACTGTTCAATCTAGAAGTCAACTTAACGTTAAGGCAATCGTATCAAACAAGTTCAACACATATCCCTTGAAATACGGTCAGATTAGTAACATATATCGCTTCCCTTTGAAGGCGTTGCAAACGGAACAGAATGGATAACAAATCGGGACAGAACAGCTTATTTCATGCGCAGTCACCGCTCTTCCGAAGAACGTGACGGAAGTGTCAGGCAGTGAGAACCTGTCGTGTGAACTGTGAGCCAGTCAGATCAGTCGGTCAAGTCGACCCGTTGCGTTGCACTGACACATCAGGGAACGAGGCTGTGACATCACGAGTTCGAACTACCACTCACGGCGCGAGATGGACGCATCGGGGGTGCCTTATCTGTCCAGCACGAGTCGCGAACAGCTGCTGCCAGCCAGTCACGGGCTCCATCCGTTCATCGAGGAAGCGCAATGCGATGTGTTAAGCACGCTTCTTGCAGAGGCAGGCAGATGAGTGATCAGCGATTAGCTCGTCTTGATGTGCCTTTGCAGTGCCAGGGTCGCAAAGAGAGTGCAGTCAAAATGCACTTAAAATTACTAACCTAATACAATTTATTGGCGATCAGTCCTACCAATCATCCATCAAAAGATGGCTCGTGTGAAGATCATTAATCAGTTGTCAAAATATGAAGTGGCTGCTATCTATCTTGTACTATGCATACAAAAAGGATTCTCTCTAGCTTCGTCTTCGAGCTAGTTACTGGCTTAATTGACATAACTCGCTTCCTCTATGCATGTCAAACCGCGATCGTCGCTGGGAAGGCACTGCGGGCGCGGGCGCTGCGTCTCACTTTTTTCTCGTCTCCAGGGGCGAACGCAGCTGGCCAAACCTCTCATTCATCCAGTCTCAAATTACACTTAATCACAAGCCGCGCCACTGGTCCGCCACGCTCGGTAATCTAACGTATTAGCTCTCTCTAACGGTCACTGCGCTTTGTTTGTTCGCCCCGCGCATTGTTTAGCTCACTCGTAAAGACCCTGTCTCAGCGCGTTATACCGCACCGAGGCAGCGAACGGCGGCGCAGTGGCGGCGAAGAGCAGCGCGGTGCGCCATACGCACCGCGCACCATTCGTCACAGCCGCGCTGCACGGCCGCCGCGGCGTCTGAAAGAGCACAGAAGCGGCGTGGTGTCTGCTGACGAGTGATGGCTGTATCGGTGTCAGAGGCGACACACTGCATCGAGACTCGGGTGGTGACCGACCGTGGCCCAATTACAGGCTCAGGAGGTCCCGCCGTTAGTTGGGAGACAGAGCGGCGGTGGTGGAATGTGGTGCCGGTGGAGAGGGGAGCGATGGAGGGAGGACAGAGGAGATTAGGAGAGGAGGGGTGGACAGAGTAAGGCTGCAGTGAATAGTGATGGGCTGGGTGGATTGCAGTGTTCAGAGGTGGTGTGCTCCCGGAAGGTTCGAGCTTTTTCATGGAGTTTGCGATTAGCAGATTGAGTAAGAGCAAAATGAGAGCATCACCTCTATTCAGATAGTCCAGTTAATCTATTAGACCGATTGAGTCTAACAAATAAACGAATGCTACAGCTGTCGGAATATGTGTTCTCCTAGCAGCTCAGCTGTCTGCTCGACATCAGCTGGACCATGTTCTCCTAACATCGCCAGCGGAGCCATCCGGCTGCTTGGTTTGGTTTGTGGACCAAGAACTGTATCCTGCTTAGGATCATGGTGAAACCCTCACTCTGTTCCGAGGGTTATTATATGGGGGCCGGTCGACTGTTGCAGCGGCCCGCCCAGGAATTCGACCTCGGGTCACCGTCACAGGAAACATGAATCCTGTCCCTGCGCCAGATCGCTCCCCACCACCCGGCTGCGTGTTGTGGTCATTAGACTATGAGCCGTGCTGGTGGGATCTCCGTGGGGCCGGCCCGCCTGCCTCCCGCCGCTGAAGTCCCGCCACAGACGGTGATTAATCGACTGACCCCGCCACAGATGGGTAGTTAGCTGTGACTGGCATCATAGTGTGAGCCCAGGAATCTGCATAATTTGACGTCGTGCTGGTGCTGGGTTGGACGAGAGATGAGTGCTGTGACCCGCAGCAGCCCATTAGGTCCGTAATGGGTTTAAAATATGGCTTCTGGTTCTTCTGCAAATAGCAGAATGTTCTGAATGTCGTGTAGGCTTGAAAATTATTTCCATAGTTTTGCATATTTTACCGTTTGGAACTTTTCCATCCATCAGCTATGTTGTGTTAGCCACACAGCCACCACTGCAGTCTCCATAGTGCTAGCCATACCAGAACGGAAACCACTGCACGGAAACCACAGAACGGAAACCACCACTGCAGTCTCCGTAGTGCTAGCCATACAGCCACCACTGCAGTCTCCGTAGTGCTAGCCATACAGCCACCACTGCAGTCTCCATAGTGCTAGCCATACAGCCACCACTGCAGTCTCCGTAGTGTTAACCACACAGCCATCACTGCAGTCTCCATAGTGTTAGCCGCATAGCCACCACTGCAGTCTCTGTGGTGTTAGCCGCATATCAACCATTGCAGTCTCCATAGTGTTAGCCATACAGCCACCACTGCAGTCTCTGTGGTGTTAGCCACACAGCCACCACTGCAGTCTCCATAGTGTTAGCCATTTAGCCACCACTGCAGTCTCCATAGTGTTAGCCACACAGCCACCACTGCAGTCTCCGTAGTGTTAGCCACATAGCCAGCACTGCAGTCTCCATAGTGTTAGCCATACAGCCACCACTGCAGTCTCCATAGTGCTAGCCACACAGCCACCACTGCAGTCTCCATAGTGTTAGCCATACAGCCACCACTGCAGTCTCCACAGTGTTAGCCATACAGCCACCACTGCAGTCTCCATAGTGTTAGCCACATAGCCACCACTGCAGTCTCTATAGTGTTAGCCACACAGCCACCACTGCAGTCTCCATAGAGTTAGCCATTTTGCCACCACTGCAGTCTCTAAAGTGTTAGCCACACAGCCATCACTGCAGTCTCCATAGTGTTAGCCACACAGCCACCACTGCAGTCTCCATAGTGTTAGCCACACAGCCACCACTGCAGTCTCCATAGAGTTAGCCATTTAGCCACCACTGCAGTCTCTTTAGTGTTGGCCACACAGACTCGGGTCGAGTCGCATGTTTGTACCCACATGTCCCGTCGTGTAGCATCATCTTCTATCGCGTGAAACTTTGAAGAAAATGTCTTAGACAGGTTCATGACTTTGCTCGTCAGCTTAAATGCTGGCTAGCGGAGTACGTACCTAGCGGAGCTATACTCCATTTGTATGTTGATGTCCTCACAGTCTGAATATGTTGAACACACCGTGACCGATCATATACGTCATGCACCATTGACGAAATAAGTCACATGCCATAGTAAATGACCCCAAACCACGGGTCATGAGCAAGAAACGCGTATGGCCGTCTGAGGCTAAGTAGGTTCCCTCGAGGAATACTACTATTAGGGATGCACCACAAGCGATCATTTGCGGCTGTTTTGGCTCATTTGCATAATGCGAGAATCCATCACTCAGTACAGAGTGAATCGGAGGAAACCGTTGGCATTATCTGCTGGTGACAAAGACGCGAGCCTTCTATGGGGCGAAACATTCAGATCTCTTCTTTTGGTATTGAATACCGTAAATACATACATAACTGAGTCCCGACCGTTTCTTATTGCTTCACCTGCCCCAGTTCTGTCTTCAAATTCCGGAAACAAAGTTCGACTGGGAGTAAAATATATTTTCTCACTTAGGTTCCAATGAAACGAAATGCATTGTCTGAGTATGTGAAACGTACAGATCATTGTGCTTATCATTGAACAATGCGCATGATTCCAGCTAAGATAAATATTATCTCATCCGCAACGTAGCAGAATAGCTGCTAAGCTATTTACAAAATAGCATAATGCCTTACGCCAGAAGGTCGCCAGCCAAACCTCTTTCCATTGTTAAGCAGCAGCGGTCGGCCGCAGCTGGGTGGTAAGCGTGGCGGACTGAGGGCCAGCTGCGCCGCTGCCAGCGCTGGAACAATGGCACCACGAGACGGAGGCTGCCTCGGCTGCGGCGGCTGCCACTGAGCCATTCAGAGCCGGGAAGACGGCGTCCGGCTACAGAGCTAGACTGTGACAGCAGTGACAGCCTGCAGAAGGCTGTGTGAAGCTGTGACAGCTAGGGTCGGCGGGGACTGGGCTGCGACAGCTGAGAACAGCTCGCTGTTATGCCCTGACAGCTGGGAGGGGACTGTTCTGTGAGACGGTGACACCTAGAGATTGCGTGACAGAGCGAGAACTGAGAGGCTGGGAACAGCGGGAATCAGGCGGTACTGTTCGGTGACAGCTCAGTCGCTTGTCGTCGACAGCTGTCCGCTACGTCATATAATAGAGCGGAAAGGCTCTCAGAATGGGTCGGGAAAGCTTACAGAATGAGTCGGGAAAGTTTCCACAACGAGTCGGGAAAGCTCCCAGAATGAGTCAGGAAGGCTCATAGAATGTAGCGGGAAAGCTACCAAAATGGGTCTCGAAGGCTCTCAGAATGGGTCAGGGAAGCTCACAGAATGAGTCTGGAAAGCTCCCAGAATGGGTCGGGAAAGTTCCCAGAATGGGTCGGGAAAGCTCTCAGAATGGAGCGGAAAATCTTCCACAATGGATCGGGAATGCTTCCAGAATGGGCTAGGAAAGCTCGCAGAATAAGTCGGGAAAGCTATCAGAATGGGTCGGGAAGGCTCTCAGAAAGAAAACGGGTCGGGTGGGGCCCACCCAAGCACCGAATTCGCCGCTGGTATATACCTGCTGGGTTTCCATTCTGGTGCGGTTCTGGGAAGAACTAGAGACAAGCGCAGACAATGAGGACACGAAGGTGGGCGAGGCTGCTTGTTGAATGACGTGAAAGTCCCGATTGTGATGGGTATAAAAATATTACTGATAGTGATGGACATAAAAAAGTATTATAATCGACAGGACTCGTGTTGCGAAGAGAAACCTAAAGTTATCCGGCTTATATGTTACGTGAGTGCAAGACAATCGGCTCTAAGCGAATTGTGTTGTAATGAGGTGAAACAAAGTGGAAAGAACTTTCAACCGAGCTCCGGATCCACAAATCATTCCCCAATTGATGACATTTGTTCTGATATTGAATTCATTGCTCTTTTCAAAGGAATATTTTTTAGCATAAATACTCAGCCTCATTTTTCTTTGACCTCAAATTCTATAATACTCAGAGCCTATAGAGCCAGAGCCTAATTTCAGAGCCTGTAAGCTATGAGTGTCAGTCTACGACCTCAAGCACGCTTTGTCTACGAGCCTTGCCTATCAACGCCGCTCTAGCATCGCACCCCCATCAGCCCACTGTACGTAACCGACCCACCCTTCCCACACCACCATCATTAGAGCTCCATGCCATGACACCGACAGTATCACTCTGGGAACTGCTACCGCTTCGCCACCCCGTCATACCTCGCACGTCGACCTCGCGGCAGCGGCGGCCGGAACAAGACAGGTGTCAGCCTGGGCCGTCTCGCCTGCCCGCCCGGCCCTCCCGCCGTGGTGTGAGGAACAGTGTCCCCGCCCGCTCGCCCGCCCCGGTTTCAGGCACAGTGTCCCACCCGCTCGCCCGCCCCGGTGTGAGGCACATGTGTCCGCCCGCTCGCCCGCCCACCGGAGTGTCTACCCGCCCTCCCCTCCCTCTGCTAATTGGGATCCACGCGCCTTCAATGCGCCGAGCTGCTTATCTCGTCATCACGCACGACGCGACGGTATTGCATATGACGGGGTGAGAGGTGCGGCACAAACGCCGCACACTGCGCTGTGAGCCCAGGAGCGTAATGGTATGATGTGAGAGTGACGCGAGAGTGGTGGGGGGTCGAGTGTAACGGACAAATTACAGTGTGGCTGCTCGAAAGTCTCAGCAAAATATACAGCTGTGTAGAATCACGGTTTGATTTTTATTCCCGGAGTAATTTTGCACTTTGTACGAGTGATGACTGGATCACCAGCTGTACAATTACCCACCAATTTAGGTCTCGTTCAGGACTGCTTAGAATCCTTCACCATGCCAGTATTACAAACACAATGGGTGACTTGCTTCTACCGCCTGCACTTCACCAGCCATGGTTTCTGTCTCTCCACTCCAGCCCTCCTCAGCTCACCCCGGCGCGGTGGTTCGTGGCGGCCCGTGGCGCGTCGGCGGCGTTCCGTGGCGCGTGGGTCACTCCCAGCCCATCAGACCCCACCCAGCGTGACCCGCAGTGACCCTTACGGAACACCTGTGACCCAATGGTAGCGTCTCGGTGTGTGCTAACGGTGGCGGGCTGTGATTCACCAGTCTGTGCTCTTCGGTGGTCATACGATAAAAAAACACACACACACTCACAGATGATTCGGCGTTATTGTAGCGTAGTTTTTGTGCA
Organism: Semibalanus balanoides; assembly: GCA_014673585.1. Classification (NCBI taxonomy): domain Eukaryota; kingdom Metazoa; phylum Arthropoda; class Thecostraca; order Balanomorpha; family Balanidae; genus Semibalanus; species Semibalanus balanoides. The sequence goes on along the minus strand of VOPJ01006705.1, from coordinate 14,300 downwards.
TTATTCATGCTCATGAGTATTGGCGATCTTGTTAACGCTGCAGTTATGATACTTGTTTTTGTTAAAGCTGAGCCAGGCATAACAGGTTGGATGCGACCTTAACTGATTTTACCACACACGTGAGATAACATCAAGGCCACAATTTGGGATGTGATCGACAGCTGTTAAGAGGGCTCTAACCAAACTGGTTTAGCTTATTCTGGTGTATCAATTTTACGAGCGAAGTTCGGTCAAAGATCAACTATCATGGAACCAGTTTCACACGTTGTGTTCTAATCACTACTTATCAACACATTCATTACTCCCGTTACAGAATCGACCCGAGGATTCGGTGACCTAAATCCGCGATTCACACCCAAGCTAGCCTCCACACCACTACGCTTTGACGGAAAATGAAGACGCAATTCACACTGCTAATGGAATCCAGAATTGATGATGCGCATTTCAGCAATTGCCGACAGCGACGCAGAGAAATGCGTTACCTACCATTAGCGAAAGATGGCAGTGAATGCACCGACTGTGCGGAAAGCTTAGACCCATATAGCGGTGGTCAGTGTACGAATTGGACCGGTAAGTGGAGACTTACTGCCCTCTGCCGCCACGCACAGTGTGGTCTGAAGACGGCCAATGAAGGACCATCAGCTGCCCTGCTGGTGGGGGGCAGTGCAGTAAGTAGAGGCAGGACTGGTGGAGATAGATGCTTTTCTCTAGCGGGGCGTCTTTGTCCGTCAAAACTACGATTGTTTCTGGAAACATTGGTGGCAGAATGTAGACAAAGAAGGAAGAGAAAATTGAATTTTCATCTATATTTTTATTATAAATATAACCACAATAGGTGAGAGAAGTGACTTTGTTCAGCATAAACGTAGACAGAAAACGATCTGCCCTCCTGAGCATTGCTTCCGTCACCATTTTCGACAGATGCTGAATGAACAAGAGCTAAAGAAACAGTTGAAAATTATATTTTGACATAATATATCAGCTATGATACTGAATATATGCAATAATGAAGACAGCATTTAACCAATCCTAAGTCATTGATGTGTTCCAGTATTATCGAATTGAAGTGGCATACCTACTTTCACCCAGACATCTTTGAGCAACGGTATTTTGACCACCTGGTTCATTCGTCCCAGATCTCTGCCTCTGCAAAACTGGCATTCACCTGCAACTGTTCAACAGTGAAACCGAGCAGAACGCTTGCTAACCGACGTATTGTAGCATCCTACCACCGTGCAAGAAGGGCATCATATTTCAGACCTCTTACTTTATCAGGAAGTGCGTCATATCCGGTTATTATATAGATACTCACCTGACGAGTAATTTGACTGGCATTTCAGATATCTCCAGATGAACCGTTACCATCCACTCCACACATACCGGACGAGCTGTGCCACACAGCGCACATGCTCACCATGCTAGTCAACAATTAACTGTCGCCTGGCATTAGTACGGGTTAATTGGTGTCTCATTTCGGAATGCGCGGACCCCGACGGAGTGGCGTGGAGACCGCCACAGGGTCGTGCCGTGGAAGCTGACCGGAAGCCGCTCAACTGGCATCGGCATCCGGCAACCCGCTCAACTGTCAACTGTCATCCTGGCTCAATGGAAATCGGAGCGGCTGACCAAATCACAGACACCAAATCACAATCACAGACACCGCGCAACTGACTTAACTATGGACATCCGAGCGGCTGACCAAATCACGGAACCCGCTCAACCGTCAGAATCACGGACATCCGTGTATCTGACGGAATTACAAACACTAGTGTGACTGGCGGAACGATTGATATGGAACGCCCGGAAACTGACAGACCCACGAACACCCACTCTGTTGACGAAGCCGGAAACAGTACCGCAACCTTGCAGCCAGGCAAATACAGTCAGCCGCAAGACACCGCTGTACCGGTACGGACGCCGACTCACGGAAGCGCTCCCCTGCCATGTTAGCTCAGCTAATTGATCGCCTGCTGTATTATGCAGTGAGACTCTTTCCTGCGCACCTCCACGGCTCGGTAAATTAGCAGAGCACGCGATTTTTCCCGTGTAGAAACAGCAGAATCCCCGGCAATGCGCCTTCGAAACTGCCACGATGTCCCGGCAACGTTTCCCCGCCCATGATATCGCTCTCCAAGCGGGTCCCCTGGACCTACAGTCCGGTTCCTTCCGAGGGAGCCCCTGTCCCTCCTGAATGGCTCAGCCTGCTCGTCTTTGATCGAGATGATCGGCTCGCATCGGCCGTCCGGTTCCTACCTCTAGTACCTCTACTATACACTCTCCGCCTCTTTCACTCTGAGTCTACCGCAGTGCTCGGTGTCTGAGCCACTTCTCAGTGTCTCAGTCAGTCTCTGTATCTGTTGTTCAATCTCCGTCTGTTTCACTCTGAGCCTACCGCAGTGTTCGGTGTCTGGGCCACGTCTCAGTCAGTCTGTCGGCTCCCTGTGTATCCCGGAAATTAGACAGATAGCCAGAGTCCTGCTGAATGTAGAGCTGTTTCATGATCAGTCTGATCGGGACAGCGCTTCACTGGGAACACTCTGAAATGACCCTTCTGCCTGGATGTGAACATCCATCATCCGCTGATAAATCAGACGGAATTGTATTGGAATTAATCTGCCTCCATGGATTCTGGAGATCACTTAGGCTGTGACGAATGCTGATTCGAAACGAATCTCTTCTGAGTTTTTTCAGCGCATGAAAGAAAGGCTCCGAGATCGAAAACGAAACTCGGCAGTGTCTGTAAACTCCAAGTCCCGACAGAATCCCGATCATCCTCCGCGGGGCACTCTTTTGAGCTCCTTTGTGGCGCATTTGTGGCTCTCGTGGCGTGGCGCCACAAATGCGCCATAAACGTCCTAGCTGCGGTTATCTCGTCGCTCACCTCGGGCGGCGTCCACGGTAGGATAGCGGGTATTGACGGCATTCCACGACCGGGGACCATAAACTGCGGGCAGGGTCCCCTGCGAGGTCCGGTCCTGCACTTCCCGGGCGGAGAGGGACCGGGTCAAATTATTGTGGTTCTCTGGTGCTGTGGTCTTGTGGTCAGTGTTTAGTTATTTAGTTAGTTATTTAGTTTTAGTTATTGTAGTTATTCCCCTCCCCTCCATGAAATGCTGACGGACAGATATAATGCACTGAGTGAAGAATTGAAGGCTTGTAAAACATAGGTTGCAGAAAGCAGGCATGTGAGGTTTGCTTGTAAAGAGTAGGGTAGGTCAGATAAACGGTTGTAAATATGTACAGGAAATTCCATGTGGGTATAAGGAATTTCTTGCATAGTGATCACTGATCAGGTAACTAAGACTCAGCTAACTGAAGAGGTGAAACGCCCGAAACACTGCAGACACGCCGTCCAAATCAGTGACGCTAAAACGCAGAATCCTGCCACAGAAACGGAGACGACCAATCACCGCGCCATATTTGATGTATTGCCCGAACTAATCACCCCGGGCAGACCGGGGAGGAGGTCTCTTTGATTCCCGCCGTGAAACTGAGGACAGCTTATTTCACAGTGTACTGCAGGGGCATCACTGACAATTGGCTACCAGTGACACGTGATCACTAGTGGCACGTGATCATAAGTGACACGTGATCACAAGTGGCACGTGATCACTAGTGACACGTGACCACTAGTGACACGTGATCCACTAGTGACACGTGATCCACTAGTGGCACGTGATCACTAGTGACACGTGACCACTAGTGACACGTGATCCACTAGTGGCACGTGATCACTAGTGACACGTGACCACTAGTGGCACGTGATCCACTAGTGACACGTGATCACTAGTGGCACGAGAAAATCAGTGACACGTGATACCAGTGACACAGGATCACCAGTGACACGTTAGCTGGGTCAGACTCGGTGCGTGGCGAAAGCTTCCCAGGTGGGTCAGACGCCGATTCTGACCCAGCCCACGTGTCATTGTAGTGGCCAAAAAGCCCTGGTCTCAGTCTTCAGCCGTCGTTCAGACGTCTTGGAGAAACATCGGTCTGTCGCAGCGATACCAACCAGGAGTTGGACTCATGTCCCTGACATGAACCCTCCTCTGGAATCGACACATGTTCCGCCTCGTATAATGCGAAAATCGTCCGCACCACTCTCAAGAATGCCTTTTATGTGTTTCCGTCGAGAACAGAGCGAAGCCAAGTACTTATCCAGCATGAGTGCACATATTTAGGTGCGACTGAAAGCACCATTTCCGTCCAGTTGATGTCGAACCAGTCCCCAGCGTCACCACCCCATCACCGCCTCCACCGCCACCACCGACGCCGCCGCCGCCGCCGCCACCGCCGCCGCCGTCACCACCACCGTCACCGTCACCGCCACCGCTACCGCCACCGCCGCCGCCACCACCACCGCCACCGCTACCGCCGCCGCCGCCACCGGTCCCCAGTGGGGCTGTAGTTAATGTGCTGACCGTTTGTTCACCAATCAGGAGGCCTGCCTTGACCTCTGCTGCTAAGGTCACGTGATGGCGCCAAAGGTCACGAGACAGCGGCGGCCGGACCACTCGGCTCTGCTGACTAGAGCCGTCCTGCCGCGGCGGTGGCGGTGGCGGTGGCGGTGGTGGTGGTGGCGGTGGTGGCGTTGGCGGTGGCGGTGGTGGCGGTGGCAGTGGTGGCGGTGGCGGTGGCGGTGGCGGTGGCGGTGGCGGTGGCGGTGGCGGTTAGCTCAGCCTGCTTTGTACATACATGTTTGATGTTTAGGCACTCGAAGTGTAGTTATACGTGCGACTGTTTTTTTTTTAAAGAAATGTGTGATGTATATAAACATTCGTTTATAAATATCAAACGATGTAAGGCAGTGTCTGATGTTTTATATATGTATATTTTGCACATATTGCACTGTAATAATGTTTTAAATATGTATATCCTGCCTTATGCCGCATATTTATTAATATCAAACATGCTTTACGTACTTGATTAAAAACAAAAACAAAACAAAAAGCAATGTATTACTGCACATAGTTTCTTCAGCAGTGTTTCGAAATGTAGTGATTGTTATATAAGCATTGTTTATAATAACAACATCTAAGCCGTGTCTATAGTTTGTCAATATATGGTATATTTTGCAACATATATGACTCTGCTAATATGTTATTATCGATATTTAACTGTAATTTACGATGAGTTGAGGTGGTGATATCAAATATGTTATAATGTATACTTTGTTCATATAGTTACGTATTCTATAAACTGGCAATTTTGTTTATTTTGACATATCTTGACCTGCTAAATATGCTATATGTTGATCTACCGTACTACGTATGATTAATATTCACTATGTAATAAAATGATATTTAGCTCATAGTCCTTATGTTACGCAAAACTGGTAACTTGGTATATAATATGTAGATAATCAATTTGGGATCATGAAAAGCAGGTTAGAAAATAACGCTAGTGGCCTTTCAAACATATCCATGTTTGCCTTATGAATCTTGACTCGTGCTTTTGCCTGATTTTTTTGGTTTGTATTTAACAAGTGTGTATTGCCCTGAAAAAGCCGCAACGGCCCGAAATATTCATATAATTTTTTCATTTTATATCTTTTAATTAGTATGAGGTTACTGGTTATTACATTCCATTTAAAAAATAATGTCCATGAATATATATTCGAGCGATCCATTGGTTATGAATGATCGTGTTGGGGTCATCAATCTTATTTATAATATCTTACGATAAGATACGGTGATAGGAGGCCTTCCTAAATACGGACACTTTGGACTCCTTAGAAGATCGGTTAACCTATTTCATGGTTTCCGTGCGGCTCTATCTCACTTCCAATGCGACATACCTCAGCGTGACCTAATTTACTTAGTCACGGCGACACATAGGACTATTACGAGCATTATGAAGGTTAGCAGGTCGTCAGTCGCACTGGTGAGATGAATGAGTAGCTTTCAGCCATGTTTTCCTTCCGAGATTCAGGTTACAATCGAGTTTCGCCCGCTCGAGTCACGTGAGTGGACACTTACGACGGGATCACTCGAGGCCATTGATTGTATAGTATTGTGCCGGCCCGTCCTAAGGAGCCGGCGGGTTTGGTCCACTTACACGAATATCCAGACTAACGATCTGACTGTTCGTATACATCAAACCTGTCAGCGCGAGGTACTGGCAATTGTTATTTATGAGCTGGACGCATCTGATGAGGCGTAAGACCGCCGGCATAGAGAGCTCTTATCAAAGTCGATATGCTGATCGCTCTTGCCCCAGTTTACCTCATATAAGACCAGTATTTATTGTTGTCAGGAAATTAATTTTATATGATTACCTATCTGCATTATTTATTACTGAGGTCATCGGAAAAAGTGTGGTGTGTCCTTCAGACAGAAAAGAGCGATCAGACGTCATGTAAATATTTCCCTGCGTGGTTGTTTGTTTGCGAGGTCCTTGCCTTCAAAGTTTTTCCTATGGTGGTATACATCTGATGAACAGCAAAAGCACGACATCTAAAGCAAAGGGCGCGTTAATTGCTGCCATTTGGTCCTCACCGACTGTAATCACTCATTGATACGGGTGTTGGAAAGTCACGAGTATACTGAAGATCAGCCGTTCTACATAATACTCGACCCACCACACATCTGCACAGATATAGGTTAACAGCATCCTGGTTGTATTGCCTCAAGCGCCGATCGCTGTCAGCCAGCCAGGTACTTCGTTCTCCCGCTACCTGGCTAGTCGGTAAATGATCAGTTATACACAAATGAAATGGTAACTGGACGATATTCTATGGCAGAGCTTCAAAATGTAATGTTTAGATGGTGGGTATAGTCTATTTGGTTAGGGTATATACCGGTTTGGGTATGTTGTAGTATATTTTGTGTAATTTTAGCATTAATCGTTGACAATACTGGTGATCCTGGCTTTTAGTGTAAATTCTGAACAGTATAATGTTCTGACTTCTAAAAATACCGATTTTACGAAACTCTGGTGCATGGGCTGCATGTTCTCACACACATTCACTCGAGTGGCCTGAACGCTACTATCGCGGCGTGACCTCACACCCAGCGACTCGGGCCGGGACCCTCAGACTCCACAGCGGACTTCATTGCACACCTGTCACCAGGGGTGGAACTTTATATCTCCCGGGGAGGGCCCGAGCTCCCCCCCCCCCAATGATGTCAAATTTTAACATTAGGCCTATGGCGTTGCATGGAAAGAACTGAGTTCAAATATATCAAATTAACATTAGAACTCCCCCCCGAGCGATTTCATGAAGTTCCGCTTGTGCCTGTCACACCTGCCACACCTGCCCTATCCGACCTGTCTCAACGAGGGCGTACGGAAGCCGCTCACATTTTTCTGCGGCCATATCACCAGCTTGATCAACAACCCATCAGGCCGGCAGTGGCGGCGCTGCCGTCACCCGTCGCCGGGGAGATACCATCAGACGGACGGCGAGGGTGGACCACCAGCGGACAGAGCCGGTCCCATCGGTCCCTCTCGGTCTCCACCTGACAGACTGTGAGAGCGGCAGGTGCCGGGGTTTGTACTCTGAACAGGACAAGAGGTACTGAGCTGAGCTGAGGTGAGGCTGAGCTGAGCTGAGGCTGAGCTGATACCCGGGCTGCATTAGAGTTGTGTCATTAGTTCTGAGTTTGTTTAGCACTGGCTGTTGGTTTTATGGTGAATTGTAATTGTAATGTTCATAAAACTCGCATTCGTAATTAATAGGGCTTTAGAAGACATCACTAAATTAACTGACTAATAACCAAAGGTAAGCACCGCTCCCGCTGTGATAACTACCCAAAGGATGCTACGGTTGTGATCCAAAGATAAAGTGGGTAGAATTTATGGCATAATCAGATCAAACATTACAGATAACTATGTCAAAAGCAAATACATTATCGAAAACAAGCCCGTTGCTCGTTCATGGAAATGCTCTCGTAAATCATTTTCAAACACACCGTGTCACGCATAACTCCCGATAAAAACTCCATAGCTGTACCTAATAGAGCCGTGCCCGCGTCATAGCATGATAAATAGATCCAAGTTGCGATGTTAATCATGATAATAAATCGTATACGGCAGAGTGTTTGAAAGCATAGTCAGGTAGTTGGGTGTCAGTCGGAGGTGTTGTGACCAGTGCATACTAAGTGCAATGTAACGGTGTGGGGGCAAGGCGTTAAGACGAACCTCAGATCGGTAGTGATGACACAACAAGTCCACCGGTTACTCGTCGACTGGTTCGCTGCATTTTATCTCAATGCAATACCCATACAATGTTATGTTATACATTCTAATAATGTTTTATTTATGTCGGATTTTTACTCTTTTCAGTCATACCCATGTGAAGTCCTCGAATTTATTGTAATGATTTTGCTGTTATTGAAGTTCAAATCTGAGCGTGAGTGGGATTACCGAGTGGGTGCAAAGCGCCCGTGAGGTTTCTCGTCATCTTACTAGACAGATTTGCATTCGACCCGGCCCGACCTGGCCCGACCCGGCCCGACACGGCCCGACACGGCCATACAGACGCTCTTCGGAAGGTAATAACTTTGCAGCCACTGACTGCCCCGATTGAGATTGGGCTTTTACCATTTATACTACACAACATTAAATCAATTTTACTCTGCGTAAAAATATGCACATCAAGTTATCTGTTATAATTTAAAATAGTGCACAAAGTTACAATTCATAGTTTTCGTCGGCATGACTTGCGCCGGCGAAGCCATCCATAGTCAATGAATTTTGATCTAAGCATGTATTGATACGATTAAGTATGCTGTGCTCAGGACGTTCAATACCTTTTGGCGAATTCAAGAAAGGAGATCACTAAACATTGCGCCCGGTCACTCGTCACCCAAAAGGCGTGTTACTGCTGTATGATTAATACGATCGTAACCAAATACAATACCTTCCAAACTCTGAGCGGATAACCCAGCCGGATAACCCAGTGAGAAATCCAATGACTTTTCCCCGAAATATTTAGGCCTTTATAGGTAAGACACTAAAATAAAAAGACACCTTTGCCTAAATAAGCAGAACTGTCTATGCAGAATTAAATTAAAACGTGCATTTGGAAGGAGTGTGCAGACATAATCACCGACCTAGACAGTCACCATAGTACCCTCCATCTACCACGATCACATACATCTCTTCCCAAATCCTGACAAACTGGCCTCACCTGCTGATCATCATGTCGGCAGTGATGACGGTGGCGCGGCGGCAGTCTCTGTGGCAGTGACGGTGACGCGACAGCGGAGCAGCAGCGGAGCAGAAGCGGAGCACCGCGAGACACGTCCGCACGCCGTCAGAGCTGAACACAGACTGAGCCGCCGCTGGTCGGCCGGAGCTGGCAGACCTGCAGGCCGGCGGGGCAGGGCGGGATTCCTCCACCTGCCCGGCGGCCTCGGCCCCGGTCACGGTCCCTGGCTCGGGGCTTAACGATGTACTACGACGTATGTGCAAGACGAATTTTTCCTAAATGTAGTACGTGGTGTTTTGACCGGATGTATTTTAGAGATCAGGATCACGCTAAGCAAAGCTTGTTGTGCGGGCCGGCCTGACCCCACCGTCCGATATTGTGGCACGGCACGAGCCTGAGCACGTGAATCAAACCTTATCGGTCTGGTTCAATCCTAATTGGTCCAGTTTTTACCCAGACGCAATATAAACCCGTAAATATGTCTCGAAACTGGTTAATCCAGTAATTATGAAGGTATGTTGTATCGGTCAATACTGCACTTTCATTTTTTTCTAGATAAATGATAACTTCGGAAAATCCACACATAGTTTTGTGTAGCTATTAGAAATAAAAAAACTGAGTTTTATCATACAGAAAAACCGTCTTCACAGACAATGTTATGGGCTATTTCACATAACAGCATAACATTATTTATTGCTTATGGACAATAATAAGAATGTTCCATGTCGTCCAGTATAGAAGATAAATGTACCTTTTCTTTCAGGGTTGGAAGAAGCTAATAAAAATAAGAAAATGTGATTATTTAAATGCATTGTTATTATGCCAAAAAAAAAATGAATAAGAAAAGGACAATCAATTTGAATTTGAAAGAAAAATCAAGCTGACACTCTAAACCAGAACGTAGCAAAGCCTCACTCAACGCGTCTTCTTGCCTTCATCTCGATGGTCTTCAATGTCAGCAGTCTTCTCGCTGGCCGGCAACAGCTCCGGCTTACAACAACAGGTGCTACAGTAGACGACACAGGATTTTTCTGGTTCCTGTGCAATTAGAAACCAACGCACTATGGGCCAGAATCCCGATCTAGCCCGCCATAACTTGATTATTGACCTTCATATGACCTTTTTACAGGCCTCCGGTCATGTATGGAACTTTGAGCAAGTATATGAATTTGGAAACCATTTCGTACTAATTCCAATCGATTTAACTCATCTTTTGGTCACCAGAGGGCTTGATTGGCGGAACGTAGGCCGGGCCACGTATTTCGGTTTTGACCACATATGCTTGATTGCCAACGACTAGTACTTAGGGAGGGCACATTCAGTCCAAAAATATAGATATTGCTTTTGAAATTCGGTTTAGGTCGTCCATACTGGTTCTCCATATTACATCCGTGTTTTTTTCGTTGTTTTTTTTAACCCTCGCCCGTACGGGGTTTCAAAGCGACCTGTCCCTGAGGGTTTTCTGTACATAACTCACTACGCATCAAGTTATCTTGCTGGAAATTTGCAGACCAAGTGACAAACAATTATAACATATTGCTGTCAGATTTTCCAATTGAAATTGGTTGAGAAGTTTGAAAGATAATGACGTTTTAGTGACGTCATGTTTGGTGGTGAACGATAAATGTTGGAAAAATCGTATGAAAATAGAGTTATGTAAGCCAATTGCAAACCTAAAAACAACGCAAGATATAAAACTACCATTTTTCTTTAAACTGGTGATCTCGGATTTTTCACAATTTATTTTTGACCCCCAAAATAAAATAAATTATATTTTTTTATGAAAAAATCACTAAACAAAAATCGAAATTTCAAAAAATTGTGAAGAAAAACGAAAGACATGTTTAAGCAAATGGGTATGAAAAATAAACCTAGAACCAATTTCAGAGCAATTCATTTATTTTTGATCAGTGCGATGGCTCCCTTAGTGTCTAAAGCAATCATACGTCATTTTTGTTTAAAATAATCTTTATTAATTTTTGGACCAGGTAAGAAAAAAAATATATATATATACTTTCTGGTGCATAACTTGCTAGGAATTGACTTTATTCACAATTATCAATTTATAATTTGCGATGTTTCCTCACAGAGCAAAAATCGCTATTCTGGAAGTGGTCGAGTTGAGGTCATTCACTTGACCTGGAAGGTGCAAAACCGTTAGCTTAACACCTAAACATTGCCATACCGTAGATCCTCACATGACAGGCAACAGCTGTTCTTACCGTGTTGCTCTATGTTGCTTGGTTGGAAGTAACAGTGGTTCCCACCCTTCCCCACCTTCTCGCAGGCACGGCAGCGGGCTTGCGCGCCGGTGTTGGCGGCAAAATACAATCCACCCGCTTGGATTGCGGGGCATGTTGGGGCAGGGAAGTTTGACTTGCCGTCAGCAAGCCCAAACCATTTGAGGTCATACCATGCTCGACTTCCAGTGTAAAGGTTTTATTCATTAGATCGGCTCTATAAGAAAAACTGCATTCAAGTTTTTGCGGAACATTTTTGTTGTGTCAACCACAAAATGTCATTTAAAGCAGGAAAACCCATACTTTTAGTTTAAATTTGATTCACAGTGAAGCCAAAGGTCCATTTAACTTAAAAACATTGCACCTTTTTTTAATATTTGTTCTATCCATTCGTCAGTTACATCCGTAAAACATACGTCGTTTTTTCGAGAAGCCGCGGACTCCCGCGTATGCTTCGTAACAAGTTCCGTGTTTCGGTGCTGTTTTATACTTCATTGTGATGGCACTTAAAAAACTATTATCATTATTCTTAGGCCATGGTCAATTCTGAACATTTTTCATGTTATGTTTCAATCGAAATTGGAAGAAATTAAACTCCGATCGATTATGGCGGGCTTAGAATCGGGCTTGTGGCCCATAGTGCAACGGTGGTCGAAGGAAGAAGTTTGTGGCACGTACAAAAGACCACAAGCTGAATCGGGACGGCAGCCGAAGCTACTCTGGACACGAGGATTCATACACTGATTGCCGCCGCAGCTGTTATCGCCACTTTCTGCCGTCCCGGCACTGAAAGTTCGGTCGCCCTGCACAAGTTCGCAGGGATACAGCTTCTGTATACAAGCACTTCTCCGCCCCGGACACTTGGAAGTCGTCGCTCCTGCACAGATCGGCAGGGGATACAGCTGCTGTATACAGCACTTTCTGCCGCCCCGGACCACTTGAAGTCGTAAGCTCCGACAGGTTCGCAGGGGATACAAGCTACTGTATTACAGCACTTCTGCCGCCCGGACACTTGAAGTCGTCGCTCCTGCACAGGTCCGGCAGGGGATTACAGCTGCTGTATACAGCCACTTCTGCCCGCCCCGGGACATCTTGAAGTCTCGCTCCTGCAAGGTCGGCAGGGGATTTACCCAGCTGCTGTAACAGCACTTCTGCCGCCCCGGACACTTGAAGCGTCCTTCCTTGCACAGGTTCGGCAGGGATACAGCTGGCTGCACGCTTGCACGCTTGTTCTTCGGCTGCCTCGGGCAGCGACCGGGCTTCTCCTTGGTCGGCTCAGGAATAGGCTCCATGCATGCGGTACCGCAGGATCCATGGCAGCATTTCTGCTGGCCCTCGCAGTTGTAGTCGCTGCCTTCACAGGAGCTAGTCAATGGATACAGATGACATCTATAGTTTGGCAATGGCGGACAGAGTCCCGGCTTCTCTCGCAACAGAGCGCCTGTGACGGCGGCGGCCGGCAGGCTGATCAGACTGATCAGGCTGATCAGGCTGATCAGGCTGAACAGCAGGACAGCGCCTGCCATGGTGGCGTATGTAAGCACGCTGCGCTAGCCTGCTCCCCCGCCACACGGTGGCAGGGGGACGTGCAGTGACATTTTGTGACATTTGAACGGCTTGACACTGTTCTATTTCGTCAGCCGTGTCGGTGAGTATAGACGCATTGCTCATGCTAGAGGATAGTTGGCTTGGCACGTTGACCCGTAGACCCGTCAACCTGTAGACCCGTCAACTCGTAGACCCGTCAACCCGTGGACCCGTCAACCCGTATACCCGTCAACCCGTAGACCCGTCAACCCGTAGACCAATCAATCCTTGGACCCGTCAACTCGTATACCCGTCAATCCGTGGATCCATCAACCCGTGGATCCATCAACCCGTGGACCCGTCAACTCGTGGACCCGTCAACCCGTAGACCCGTCAACCCGTGGACCCGTCAACCTGTAGACCCGCCAATTCTTATACCCATTAACTCGTTCACCCGTCAACCCGTCGACTCGTCAACCAGTATACCGATCAACCCGTAGACCTGTTGAACCTTTACCCGTTGGATCGTTGGTCGTAAACCCGTTGAGCCCTTCAAAATAGGTGCGTGGGAATAAATTTGAAATGAAGCGCTCTATTGTGACGTATGTACAGTCGGTCTATTATGTATCTTCCCTTTTTTAATTCCTAAAACTCATCTAATTTCACTTCTGTGTACATGAAGGACTGATTTTTGGGAACATGTGGTACCTACCTAGGTAGGTATCACATATTCCCTTGTATCGGTCCTACATTTACACAGAAGTGAAATTAGATGAGTTTTGGAAACTAAAAAGGGGAAGATACATAATAGACCTATTGTACATGCGCGTGATATATTTTTGGGTTAAGTTTCGGAATTCGACACGGGTTGTTTTTCTCTAGGCTTATACCGACCATTACCCCGCGCCCCGCTGCAGTATTTATCCGAACACCTAACCTAGCCGAGCCCCGGTGGTGGGGGCAGATTATGCCCTCTCGTTATCTTCCAAACCGGTAACTGCAGCGAGACACACAAGGCGGCAATATAAATCTCTCAATGAGACGCATCTAAATCATGCGCTTAATTGTTCAAATAAGGTCACATGTCAGGTCACGGTCAGGTCACGGTCAGGTTATGGTCATATTGAGGTATTTGAGTTTATGGACCATGCTTCCCATTCAAAGCCTTAAATTGCGACTATTATCGCACAAAGTGCTCTCAATGGTATAATGCATCTTCCACATAAGCGAAATTGAAATTGAAAGCAAGGGTTAAGGTCACTGTCAGATCACAAATGGTCACTGTTGGCAAGAGATCTACAAAAGTCATGCGTCACATGTTTTACGTGTTATTGTATACGTATAATTTGATAGTAGCAGCCATTTGAATAACCTCACCC
>VOPJ01006704.1:0-34018 GCA_014673585.1 Semibalanus balanoides | reverse complement strand
TGCTATAACTTCGGTTGTGAAGTATTTTACGATGACCAATGTACCTATTGCTGTAATGTTCATTGACGCAAGCTTTAAAACCCATCATGTGGAGGCTTAAGAACGTAAATAAATAAATGTAAATATACTTTCAGTAAATTCATGACGGATGCTGCGCTTGCAATATGACGAGCTCAACAATTCTGCGTAAATTCCAACGCGTAGGCGTCATTTTATAGGTATCAAACCACAGACTATCCCGCCTCCGAGAAACTAATATATCTTTTACGTCTTTTGTCCCTCTTTATATCGTAATCACGTTTACTTCCACTGCACTGAGCGCTACGTAGTCATCAGGCAGCTCGCGGGAACTCCGGCACGAGGTAATCCGTAGTCTTGTTGTCAGCTCAGCTCCCTGTCCTCAGCGAATCACGTCGGCTCGTGGCGGGTCACGTGACCAGGCGCGGGCTCCGCCTGAGGCAGTGTCTGGCGGGACGGAGACCCACGCCAGGCGGCGGCGGCTGGAGACTTCAACGCCACTCTTCGCCCGGCACTGACAGGAGCATAACACCGACGGGGCAGCTGCCACAGGTGAGGAAAGCGCTATGCTGCCATGTTGGGTTACTTGGTCATTATTCAAGTCTGCCTTTTGATCGCTCGCAAAGTCACACACGGTTTCTTTGGAGAAAGGGGTAGAGCATGGTGCTTTCGAGTTAACGAATACATGCATTTGCGTGCAAGGGCGGATCCAGGGGGGGGCAAAGCCATGGCCCCCCCAAAACCACCCAAAAATCGCCAAATTGACACATTCCTGAGTTGTTCGTAAAAAAACTAAGCAACTTTTACTAGAGGAAAGTTGTAAATCAGTTATTGATTGCATAAGCAAGCTAAATTCCGATGAGTTTTAGATTATGCGATAATTTTTGGGATTTGCCCCCCCCCCCCCAAAACTGTCAAATAACACTTTCTGGATCCGCAGTGTTTGCGTGAACAGAACATATTTTAAACATGGAGTCATGACTCATGTGACCCCATTGATATTTGTTTTCCTCTTAGGCGCATATTTAATTCTTAAGAATCGTTATTAACTTTACTCAAATGCAAGCTTACCCATTAGAAATTGAGCCACTTATGATTACAAGGTATCTACCTAGAAATAAAGTTCAGTTGTTTTGACTACCGTTCTTGACATACCCATTTAACGAATAACTGTTTTCAACTCATTTTTTTTTTCAATGTGACAATTGCTGATTGCCAGTCGTGCAAAAAATGACTAACTCTAATTAATTGTGCTTACAATTTGCCATTTTGATTTATTTTTGCATTTGTATTTAAGTCTGTTTTTGTATTTGTATTTTACACTTAATTGCTCACCATGGCCTCATGCGAACAACCATGCATTAAATGCTTCTGTTGCGTATTTATTCCATCGATATTTGTTGCACTATCGCACATTATCATAACATCTTAAGATTTATATATTACTAGTTCCAAATATTATTTTACGTGGTAAAATACAACAGCATGAACTATGTAATGGATATACTGTAATTATGTTTGTACATTGCTGTACTGTTCGCATACATGTCTTGTAGCTCATAAATGATGTCCCTGAAGTCAGTCATGATCACCTTCTAAACTGCAGTCAGCTTAACGATGTTCCGCTTAATTATTATGCAGAGAACCGCAAGCGTCATTGTTAACTGCCGAGAAGGAAGCCATGATGAAGCCTGTCAGCCAAGGTCATGATACACGTTAAAAATAACAATGAGGCCAAGGGCAATAGTTAGAAGGTTATTCTTTAGCAATAGTCTGATCAATGTCTGGTACACTTGTGTCTGAATATCTAGTAGCCAGTAGGTACATGATAAATACCACTGATAACTAATGATTTATATCATGACTAAAGACGAATAAAATTCACCAAGTAATCTACACAATCCTTGGTTGTCTGAGGCTTTCTGCAAAAACACATGACAATTCCACTTTTTCGTGACTGAATGCAGGAAATTGAATTTTGTACGTGATATGCAAGACCATTTACCATATGCCTGGAATATCATAATAAATTGGCCAGAGATCCGAGAGGCATGGTAACAAATGGAATAATAAAAATGTCCTGCGGGTAAATTTACTTTACCAAAGGGCGTGAAAACAGTGTCTGCGATAAAATCCTGACTGGAATTTTTGTAAAGCTTTTCTCACTAAATAAAACACATTGCAATGACGTACATGTGGTAAAAGTCTAACACGCTCGGCCGTCATAAATTTGCAAGACCTTTGTGCTTCCTTTGATTTGTTTTACCTCGGCCTTCCCCATCATCCAAAAGTCAATATACACCTTGGTCTGAACAATTTGTTTACGCCAGCCCCATACAGTATTATATAATGTCGTACTTGTACACAGTTCTGAGTCACATTTGCCTTATTTTGTATCACTCTAATGCAATATATTGATTTGCTAACACGTACCACTTTTATTGAAGATAAATATGGACAAACTGAATACTTATTATTTTATCTTGTCATGATTACATAAAGAAAAAACACCGGTGTAGTCATTCCTGTTCATAAGCTGAAAAACGCTACGTCAGCAAGAAAGTCTTAAAGGGAATGTTTCACATTAACATAATATTTGAGTTGAGATGGCCAAGTTGTGGATTTCCATGTGAAAATTAAAGTATTTTAGAAGATTTTAAACAACCCACAATGTCTAATCGCAAAAGTAAATTGACTTTGGTTTTACATCTGCAAAAAATAAGGCCTTATGATTAGGGTAGCAACGCTTAAAGCCGATTTCGTTCATTCCCTTTTTATCAAATGTGATAAAGAGACTGTTTTACATTGGCTATTACATTCAGCATCACTAGTCATACATATTGCAGCGTGAAGTTTTTTTGCTATTTCAAAAATTCCTTCATATGACGTGCATCAGCCCAAATACTATTAACTTAGTTTTTCATGAATTGACACTGTTTGTGAGAAACCAAAGTCAGAATCGTATTTCGCAGCAATTACTCATATTTCCACCACTAATCGCGTACATTGGACAACTTTCAGAGAAGTGAACATCCTTTATACGTTCGAAGACAATGCAGGATTATGCGGGAATTTTCCATCCTTTTGTCTACACGTGCTATCTTCAACGGAAACGTTGTGATGTTCATAAAGTATTCTTAATAATACTTTATAAACATCACGACATTTCCACGACATAATAATTCTTATACCGTGCAGGAAAAGTGGTGGCAGGAATTTGTATGCCACTCACGTTACAAGTATATTCCAGTATGTCGTGACAGTCTGGTCATACAAATCATACGAAGTCAAATTGTAGAGCTGTAATACAAACGGCTTCTGATCACGAAATGCTACCTTCTTCGTCTGCTTCAATCATATGAATTGTTAATGGCAGGCGTTCTAATAAAACTAAATTTGAATACTTTTAAATTTACACTGGAATGAAAAGTAGGTGCCTTTGCAAGTTTGGACGAATCAACTTCAGTGTTCTCTGTACTGCTTCTGATGGTGTGCTTGCCTGGTGTCTATGAGCATAGAGTTGAAGATGGTCTGAAAATAGCTATATGCCTTGACTAATATGATAAAGGCGATTAAGCGACGTGGCACAAAACAATACAAGCCTTATCACAAAGTAGGCATTCGAGTATAAAATCTCGAATGCCTACCATGCAACCGTTCCTCCTAAAACATAACAATTTGGACGACGTGATTTTGACCCTACATTTAGCCCCGTCTGATAACAGAAGCAGTCTTCCCTGTCTGGCGCCGACTCGCCTTGAGCCAGAGGGTCTGAGGGGGGGGCTGGGGGGGGGCAGATGATCGTCACGGACCGAAGCCAATGTCCAACCGCCGATTCGGAGAGTCGGCCCTCCGACACCGCACGGACTGCTGGAAGATTCCTGCTCCTCGGGTATGAGTAAACCGGTTGGAACCGCAGACTTCCGTCCTGTCGTGCTCGACTGGTCAGGCTCAGAGCTGCCGTCCTGTCGTGCTCGACTGGTCAGGCTCGAAGCTGCCGTCCTGTCGTGCTCGACTGGTCAGGCTCAGAGCTGCCGTCCTGCCGTGCATGACTGCAGTCCTGTCGTGCATCGACTGCAGTCCTGCCGTGCATGACTGCAGTCCTGCCGTGCATGACTGCAGTCCTGTCGTGCATGACTGCAGTCCTGTCGTGCATGACTGCAGTCCTGTCGTGCATGACTGCAGTTCTCTGTCGTGCTCGACTGGACACTGGACAGGCTCGGGTCGTACGGAGGCGTTTTTTTTTAGCATGAACAGTGGTGTGTATGGCCATCTTTAAGTCGCCCTTTTTGGAACAAGTCGGGAAAGAATTGGCACGAATTACGAGTTAATATGCAGCTGCGGAAATGTATAGATTGTGTAGCGCGCTGTCAGGTTCACCTGCGGTCTCCCTTATATAGTAGCAGGTAATACTCAGCCCCGGATACTCGCGGTTATTAAGCGTAGTGTTTGAGTCGTGGCACAATTGTACTGAAATCACTTGTCGACACGTTTGGTATAGCTTATAAGCTTTCCGAATACAAATTTAAATAGCAATTGCTAAAATATTGACATACAGCATATTCCCGCTAGAAGCAATATTTTGAATATGTCAAACATTTTAATGTTTCTGAGTTGCATGGACGTTTTTTTGTATGCTTTTACCAAAATATACTACATGTTTGATGTTGGCAGATCAAGGTCACTATCCAATGATTGGGCTTGCAATGGCTGAAACATTCAGACACACTACATCATAAATAACTATTTAATATTACTACTCTCTTCTCATAATAAAATGGATATTAAACCGAATTTGTCTACCTATTTCATATGAACTACACATGTGTTTCTCCGATATATAACTCCAGTGCCTGTTCCAGATTACAGATTACCCGGAAAACTTGAGGATGCGTTCGTCGCTGTTGTTGCTCGCCTCGCTCGGCGTGGTCTGGGCGCAGGGCGAGCTGAGCGCAGAAGACCAGGGCTTCATCGATGCCGCCCTTGGCATCGGAGGAGGAGGAGGCGGTGGTGGTGTTGGAGGCAACGGAGGTGCTGAGATTATCGGCGGGTCTGGGGTGAGTGCCACACACTGACTGGCAGATCTTCCATGATGTAGTGCATTTTGAACGGCTCGAGGGATGGTGTTGGCATGAATCGCGCTTGAAGTTTATCGCGCAAACGACTCCTTTGGATTTGCCCCGAAAAAATAACAAATGGATCAAAAAGTCTTCGGTAATGCATTCAAGTTATACTTAGCTGGGCAAAGTAAATACATTGTATTCCCACGCTGCATGATTTGCGTACAAAGCCCTGTAATTTAGGTTATGCTGAGCAATGCCTTTTGACTGGTGGTGCTGCTATACTATTCATGCAATGTAGCGCATTGTTGCTCCAAAAAATAAGATAAATAATAACAAAAGGCAATACAGCGAAGAAGGCAATCTGTCGCATAAGACGTCGCTGTCGCCCAAAGGGGGCTCACCGAGGTGTATCACCTAGTCAAATGTGCTATTTTTAGCATTGATCAAGCCGTTAGTCCCGTGTTGTCAAGCACGTCAAATAGTATTGACTTAAAATATTGTAGTTGGCATAAAATACGATGTTAAATAGTTATCCCAAGTGATTCTTGTCAATTGCTTCCATCTTTGTTGCTTTCATCCTCTTCAGCTACATTAAACGACCAAGTTGTATGGAAACGACAACTTTCATGCGCGATATTTTGTCCCTACCAGCAATTATGACTGTTTTTTCTTCATATAGCGTTACCACTTAGGACGCCATATTCACATTCTCAAGCTCCATGCAATTGCCTTACGCGCGGTATTGCTTTTACCACAAGCGATTAGCGTCAGTATCACAACACGCCGATTTCCTGACGCGTCTATATGTGCCTGTGCATGCAGTACCCGACGTGCGAGGGCGGCACCAAGTCCTGCGTGCCTTACTACCTGTGTGAAAACAACAACATCGTCACGGACGGCGCCGGCCTCATCAACATCAGGTTAGGCCGCAGTGCGGGAGTGGGAGGGGCGACATGGGAGGGGGGGTAAGGGGATGTGTTGGAGTGTCTGTTTACAGATTACCAGCAGGAGTTACGGAAGGACCTTTTGGGCGTTGGGAACCCGGTTAGATATCCAATAGGTTGCTAGGGTATATACACATGCAATTATTGGTTATACTTTTTAAATAGGTGCGCAATATAAAATAATACAATCAGGTAGTGATTGTATTGCAATACTCTGTTAATAAAAACGTATTCAGTTTTACAATATCCATAAAAGGACATTTTCGCACAGTTCACAAGAACATTGTATTGGCTGCGTTTGATTTGCACTGATTCAGCGCAAGGTAAGCTTCGACTCGAGCTCACATGCCCAATGCTCGTCAGCATCACAACGCCGCTGTCCCGGAGAGTCTCGGCATGTTCATGCACTGATCGCCGTCCCCAACTGCAGGTTCGGTGGCACCACCGAGGACCAGAACCAGCACTCCGAGTGTAAGGACCAGTACACGTCCGTCTGCTGTACGGACCCACTGCTGACGCCGCCGACGGAACCCATCAAGCTATACCAGCCGGTCTGCGGCCGCAGGAACACGTTCGGCATCAACGCCCGTATTGTCGGTCAGTATTGTTGTTAGGTTGGGAAGTGGTCAGTGTGCTGCCGTGTGGTCTGAGTGTATTGTGAGGAAGTTATGTTTACAAAATTATTCGCAATGAAAAACACATTTTTACAATTGGCTAATATAACAGTGATTAAACAGCTTTATATAATAAGCAGATTTTTAATAGGATTCATTCTCTACTGCAAATGGTATTGTATATGCTAGGAATCCCGCGCCTCGGTGGGCCTTCAAGACAACCCCACCAAAGTGGGGGTCAAAATGACCCTGTCTAACTAAAAAAACTAATAGGGCTTGAAAAAGACGCATACCATAATTTAGCATGCTCTTGACATGAAAATTCAAAGATACAAAGGTTATTTTTTATCAGGCCAATATTAGGGTCAACAGAGGTCAAAAATACAGTTTTCGAGTTCTAGGACTTCGCTTAGAACAACCCCAAATATATCGAACTATAATAGCTAGGAACAAACATAAAAAAGCAATCAAAAGCTATTGTAACTTCAATCGACTTAACATCGTCCAAATTTATGTCAGGATAATAGTGGCTCCAGAGGTCATCAAAGGTTAAAAATGGCGTTTTTAGTAAAACCGTTTTTCCTAAATAACTTTTCATCTGAAAAGGATAGAACAGCGATGGTAACACCATCATAACTGTCTCGTAGAGGCGCTTCGATACATAATGGTGACCTGGATAGGTCAACTTAAAGATTTGACGACATCAGTTCAAGGTCATGTTGTGACCCAGGCAGGTCATGCTGCATATGGGGTGTTGCGGCCCGGCGAGAAAAACGCAGTAGTGTTATCCTTTCGTCTCTGTCTTTATTGTATCAATAGATATTAGCAAATCATTGCTGATGAACTCAGATGACTTTGCAGAGATCACTGAGCAACCAATGCACCTGGGTCATCAAAAATGAGCTTAAATAACATGATTATAATATATATATATATATAATATATATATAATTATATATAATGAAAGATCGGCTTTTTTTTCGGACAGTTTGGTGAACTTTGTATTGCCACTTACTCGTCGGCGAATTGCACACATAAAAACAAGACCACAGTTTCGAAACACTTTAACTAAAAATATTCATGTCACAGTTACCCATACAACTCACCGTGCGGCGGCGTACATAAAAACACTTAACCTAAACACACACCACATAGTAAATTCAGTCGCAAATTACCATATCAATTTGCACCAAACTTCTTTCGCACCTCAACATTTTTTTTATTCAGGTCCCCTGTCATTCGGTTTGTCGCTCAAATTAGTCCTATGTCTTTTGCATCCCGTACCCTTCTAGATGTTACCAACAACCTTTCCAACACTTTTTCCAGTCCAAGAATTTGGCTTATTCGACAGCTGGGTGTCCCTCCCCCCATTAAACTGGGCTGACTACCGTCCATTTCAATTCTTCCTGCACCGTATTGATGACATATGATTTTTGACTCTTGGTAGAGTGCCCTCCGTTTTCTCCCCATAAACAACACACTCCATACTTTCATCACAAAAATGCCGTATATGACATTCCTCGACCTACATCCTATTGTTCTATCATATGTACAAGTTTCCTTCCCTCCCGGTCATCTAACCCTCTCCTCCTGTCTGTAAATAACTTTGCACACCGCACAATTTTTTCCACACTCACCCTGACCCTTTTGATCTATCTGATTCAGCTGTTTGGTCTTTTTGTGGACTCAAATATATCTCTAAGGTTAGTGCCCTCCTTTATGGGCTTCGAACATGTCACTCTGAAGATGCTGCTAAGTTTTCTGACCTTTGCCAAAAGGGTGTTTCTGTCTCTTGAGTATTTGATCAGTTGACATAAAGGTATATATTATATAATATATATATTATATACTATATAATATATATATATATATATCTATATATGTGGTTGTTGTGTGTGTAGTGAATTATGTGCAAGTCAATGTTTCATTTGCGTAAAAACGTCCAATATTTTAAAATGTAATATTGTATGTAAAATCTGTTCAGAATATAACAAATGTGATTGTTTACCAAGCCACATTACAATTCGTCGTTTCTTCTGGACGTCTGCAAGGGAGGTGTCTTGCAAGCTGGTATTAATACACAACGTTTCGTGCTGCCAAAACAACAGGCCTGCTACATAACTACACAGGGTGTTCTAGTTTGCATCACCCGTTACTGTTTCAACAGCCCCTCATTTCAGCACATTAGGTTGCCGAAGGTTGGTGATACACCTCGGTCCCTGTGCTCACTCAACTGTCGCATGTGAATGTGCATTGTATGTGTGCGTGTGCGTGTGTGCGTGTGCGTGTAAGTGACTGTGCGTGTGTGCTGCTCGGCAGGCATCAAGGAGAACGAGTCTCAGTTCGGCGAGTTTCCCTGGATGGCGGCCGTGCTGAAGGAAGACGCTGGCAAACTGGTGTTCCTCTGTGGCGCCGCGCTTATTGCGCCGAACGTGAGGAGTCGCTTCAGCTGAACATGAGCTACACGTAGCTGGGAAATAGGGGCTACAGTGAACTCGCTTCAGCTGAACATGGCTACACGTAGCTGGGAATAGGGGCTACAGTGAACTCGCTTCAGCTGAACATGGCTACACGTAGCTGGGAAATAGGGGCTACAGCTGAGCATGGGCTACACGTAGCTGGGAAATAGGGGCTACAGCTGAACATGGGCTACACGTAGCTGGGAAATAGGGGCTACAGCTGAACATGGGCTACACGTAGCTGGGAAATATGGGCTACAGCTGAACATGGCTACACGTAACTGGGAAATAGGGGCTACAGCGAACGATACCTGGTATCAGGGGCGTAGCTTCTTCAGAAAAGTTAGGGGGCTTAGCTGGGAAAAGCCGCTTAAAGTGCCGTCAAAATCCACACAAATGCAGATTTCTCCCCGGCTTTGACCCACGTCCACGTTGGGGGACTGAAGCCAAGTTCGGGGGGGAGGGGCTGAAGCCCCCTCAACTAAGTAAGAAACTACACCCCTGCAATTGATGTGTGTTAACTAGTCACAGTCATGTATGCACCATGCGATAAGTGTGTCATCTTTTACATTTAGTCAGAAAATATATGTTAGTCTGCTGCAAAAACAAAATCACGAAACCAAATAGCGATGAGAAACCACACCGGATGGCTTCCCACCGTTACCGCGCCCGCTGTCGGAAACCACCAATAACAACAACAATGATCCAACGACAAGGACGAGAGAGAAAGACGGAGATCAAGTCTCACTCAAATGTAAGTGTAACGCTGAAGCAAATGTGACGCTCTGACGCTGGTGCTGCCCTCTATACCAGGTTCTGGCGACGGCTGCACACTGCGTGTATGGCCAGGAGCGGATAGTCGTGCGCCTAGGAGAGTGGGACACCCAGCACACCACCGAGTTCTTCCCGCATCTGGACGCCGATGTCGCAAAGGTGGTGGTACACGAGGGATACAACCACCCGCGCCAGAACCTGCACAACGACATTGCTCTCTTGTTCCTGTCGGAGAATGTCCCCCTGCAGGTTTGTCTTGTTTTTCTGCCTCTTCATGATCGTAATAGCAGTGGGTTTTGGTTAGTGTCAATCGAAAGCGATCCGAATGGAACTGTTACATTGTTGCAGTTGACTACGTCACTGCCGTATCCGTAGCAGTACGGTACCTCTTGAACTAAGACCTCGCTCTAGAACGTCATACAAAGTGAGGGGGCCAGTCAAACTTTGGTCTTGTTTTGTGAAAAACTCGCAACCCCATGCAATATTGCTTTGCATATTTGAGCTCTTCTCTTTTGTTTACCTTTTGCTGTAGGTGTACAACTTTATTTGGTTAACTAAGTATTTTCTAAGCAAAAATAATTACCAAAAACTGAAGGGGTCTATGCGCCCCCTGGCTCCTCGTGTTCCTACCGTTGTCATCCAGCTAACCACCCCTCTCTTTTGTTCCCCCACAGGAGCACATTGACACTATCTGCCTGCCGGAGGTGAACAGCCTGCCAGCGTACGGAGCCGACTGCTACGCCACCGGCTGGGGCAAGGACAGCTTCGAGGAGGGCCAGTTCCAGCTGGTTCTGAAGCAGGTCACACTGCCGCTGGTCGACCACGACACGTGCGAGGTCAGTGGCAGGGCGTGGGTCAGGTCACGTTTTGGATCAGGGGCAGGGCCAGGTCAGGGTCGGGGCCAGGTCTCGTGCCAGGTCAGGGTCAGGGTCAGGGTCAGGGTCAGGGTCAGGGTCAGGGTCAGGTCAGGGTCAAGGGTTCAGGGTTAGCGTTAGGTTAGGGTTAGGGTTAGGGTTAGGGTTAGGGTTAGGGTTAGGGTTAGGGTTAGGGTTAGGGTTAGGGTCAGGGTCAGGGTCAGGGTCACGGCACTTCCCAGGTCAGGGTTGGAACAGTGTGGGTTGAGGACACGTGTCAAGTCAGGGTCAGGTCGTCAGGGTCACGTCACGTACCAGGTCAGGGTCAGGTCGTCGGGGTCACGTCACGTCCCAGGTCAGGGTCAGGTCGTCAGGGTCACGTCACGTACCAGGTCAGGGTCAGGTCGTCAGGGTCACGTCACGTACCAGGTAAGGGTCAGGTCGTCAGGGTCACGTCACGTACCAGGTCAGGGTCAGGTCGTCGGGGTCAGATCATGTGTCATGTCAGGGTCAGGTCGTCAGGGTCACGTCACGTACCAAGTCAGGGTCAGGTCGTCAGGGTCACGTCACGTACCAGGTCAGTGTCAGGTCGTCAGGGTCAGATCACGTGCCATGTCAGGGTCAGGTCATTTGCCAAATTGGTTAGGTTCAGGGTCACGCCGATATACGTCACTTTTCAGGTCTGGTTAGAGTCAGGGTCGATGTTACCGTCACGTGTCAGGTCAGGTTCAGGGGCAGAGCCAGGCCGGGTCACGTCCCAGGTTAGGGTCGGGTTCAGGGCCGGGTTAGGTCACGTGCCAGTTCAGGCTCGCCATCAGGGTCAGGTCAGGTGCTTGGTCGGGGTCAGGGCCTCAGAAACAATGTTGTCGAGGGAGACTCGTATAATTCTTTACAGTTAAAATGGTATGAAATTATAGCCTAAGATCTAAGATCTTTGATGCTAAGATCTTTGTTGAAAGCAAAACAGGTTAGCTGTCAGCAAAGCTTTTACGTCAGTTATATTCGTCACTATCTATGCCCATCTTTCACGAAAGCCTATTGTAAACCAAATACGTCACATAACTGACGGAAATCGCGACCATCCTCCATTTCTGTGAACTAACCGACCATTCACCTCACCTTATTAGGGCCAACTGAAGCAGACGCGGCTGGACAGGCGGTTCGGCCTTCACTCACCTTATCTCACCTTATCACAGAACCAACTGAAGCAGACGCGGCTGGGCCGGCGGTTCGGCCTTCACCAGGGCTTCCTGTGTGCCGGTGGTAACGGAGCCGACACCTGCACCGGTGACGGAGGCTCTCCGCTGGTCTGCCCCGACCCCAACAACCCCAGCAGGTCAGTACATGGGAGGGTGACGCCTCTCGCAACACTTGTCTCGATGCATTCACATATTTGCACAATTCGTTTCCAATGAATTACGCTAGCTTAGGCTAGCTGGAACAGCTTGGTGGATTCGGTAGCACCGAATCCACGGAGGTTCTTGTAGGTTATGCATTGAGCAATGTGTGTTTTTTTAAAGTCGTTTGTCTGGTTCCTTAAACAATTCTGACAATTCACACAGTTCAGTATGATCAAGATATTACCATTAACCAGTATGATCAAGTTATACCAGTGTGAACAACAGCGAAGTCCAGTTTGTCCAGATATGCCAGCGAAGTCTAGTTTGGTGCAGATATGACCAGCTTGATTCGACCATCACCAGTCAGATGTGTGCATTGGTGCAGTCTATTTTGATCCGGTAATTACCAGTGTGATCCTGTTCCCAGGTATGTTCTGCGCGGTATCGTCAGCTGGGGTATCGGTTGTGCCACCCCAAACGTGCCTGGAATCTACGTCGACGTCACCTACTACAGCCAATGGATCTTTGACCAGATCCAGGGCTACCAGAGCCAGGGGCTGCCCTAGATCCATCAGATCCAGGCCCGATGCGGGTGGGTGCGGGTGTGGCAGCTGCTGGTCATCAGGTGCTGGTGGCCATCAGGTGCTGGTGGCAGGTGCTGGTCGTGAGGCGCAGGGTAGCAGGGAGTTGAGGAGATTTCAGAACGGTTCAGTTCATGCACCTCAGTGTCACGGGCATTGTCTGCATGCAGCTTATATAGTAGCATATTTTACTGGCATGACTGTCAAGGAGAAGTGCCAGAAGGGTTAGCTCTAGTGGCCGGCATTCTTTGGATTTCGGATTAGTTTTGCGTCGTTGTAGGCGGCGTTACCTCGTCTGTCTTGTATGTTCTCTTACTATACTTGCGTTCTATAAACTTTTGTTGCTGGGTGCTGCTGTAGTGTTGACCTGGTACGGTGACGTTCCAAAACCGAAGGAAATATTGTATAAGTAAGCGCGTGTTGCACATTTTACCGAGCCTTTTTATAGCAATGCTAAATCGTTGTCTTGCACGCGCATTTGACTGCAATAAATGATTCGCAGCTTCGGGATGCATTTTTATCTTTGACATACATGTGTGATCGACATGTATGATTCGCACTTTACAACGTTTAGCCCACACTTTCTATAGAACAAAACTAATGTGTTTAATTGTACACGAAAAAAGCGCGCTTCAACGGGGTCTCAGCCAAACGCCATTGACCGGGGGGAGGGGATAATACCTCCCTAGTTATCTCCGCCAGAATCGATGCTCGCAGTGAGACGCGCAAGGTGGCATTCGAAATATATATAAATGATACTTATCTAACTCACGCCCTGGTGGGCCTCCAAGACAACTTCGCCATGGTGGGGGGTCAAAAATGACCCCCCCCCCTAACTCAAAAACTAAAAGGGTTAGAAGGACGCGGAAAAAAAAAATGTTCGAAAGCTCTCGACATGTTCATTCGAAGTTAAATATTATTTTTAGCTCTGGTCAATATTGAGGTTGCAAGAGGTCATCAAAGGTCAAATTTCACAGTTTTTGGACTTCGCGTCGAACATCCCCCATATATCTCGTAAACTATGATAGCTAGGAACAAACGAAAAACAAATTAGAAAGCTCCATGAAAAATGCAATCGCGCTGAATATTCTCAAAATTGAGCTCAGGTCAATATTTAGGCTCCAGAGGTCATCAAAAGTCAAAAATGCAATTTTCGGTAAAACTTGTTTTCCTTAATAGCTTTTTATCTAAAATGATAGAGCAATTATTTTAACACCATCATGTTTGTCTTGCCGGGACGCTTTGAAAAATATATATGTTTAGTGTTTACTTAGTAAGGTCAACTTTAAAATTTGACCTCAGGTAAAGGTCATTTGGTGACCAAGGTAGGTAATGTTGCATATGGAGAGACGTGGTCAATCAAGAAGAACACAGAGGCATCGTCCGCTTGTCTCTATATTTATTATATCAAGAGTTATTAGCAATTAATTTATGATGACCTCGGATGACCACAGATGACCTTGTATATATCACTGAGCAGCAATTGCAACTTGGTCATCCAGAATTAGTTAAAATAACATGATTCTGAAAGAATCGGCCTGATCCACTGCATATTCTCTGAATAGGAAAATTTGCTTATTTTCCCGCTCACGTATAATGGGCAGGTCAGGAAATTGAACTGATCTTAGGTCACCGATACAAAAATCCGAGATACACAGATTGAAGGAACTTATTAGTGGTGCCAGTTTCAGAAAATATTTGTCCAATGTCCAACCGATACCATGGTCAACTGTCCGTCCGAAACTGTCCGAAAAACATTGTTTGTCCGAAATTTGTCCGAAAGCAGAAGCAAAATGTATTATATGGAATGTAAAACGTCCAGTGTATCATTAAAATATATACATAAATATAAGCATTTGTGTCAAATAACGCTACAGTGAGGATATCAGAAAGCCACAATCATTACTTATCCATTAACACGCGCACTGGAGGGTGGGGGCACTTTTGTGCCCCCCCCCACATGTTTTTCGTAAATATCTAAAAAACGAAGCAGCGCAGGGCGGTAATGTTTGTTCGACATTTACGGCAACACAATAGCGGATCGTTTGACGTAAAAAATCGAAATCGGTCGGCAAATTTTTGATTTATTGATTTGAATTAAAAAAATGGGCGGCTAGATCGAGGTCGGCAGAAGCGATATCTTCGGAACAAACAGTCAGATCGAGACGATTCAAACGCCTTTGGTAGCGCAGTGTTGAATCTTCATCCCCAAACGGACTTAAAGACACATTGCAAGTTGACCTGTGACGTCACAAAGGTCAAATCCTCAAAAAGGTGACATTTGCCCGATTTTGACCTTCCAATGACCTCGTTTTTTGACCTTTAAGATATTGACCTAAGGTCACCAAAAGTTTTTCGACAATGGTAGACAATGCACAGCACTACCTACCCTGTAAGTTTGAAACGTTCTAGCTAATCCATATGTCGGAGATCTCACGGGGGGCACTAAATGGCCTCCCCTCCAGTGCGTGTTAGTGGGCATACCCCTCCAGTGGCGCGTGGTTTAAAATACACACAGCCATCCTTGGCATTGATGTCCGAAAATGTCCAAAGAAATGTGCTTATGTCCGACCGAACACCGATCGGTGTTCGGACAAATTCGGATTTCTGAAAATGTTCGCACCGATTGGCACCGATACTTATGATATTATACAATCCTGCAAGTTTAAAATCTTTCGGACACAAACTGTGGCTTTGGCACGATCACAAACATTGTTGTAGGGCAAGGTCACTTGACGTAACCTGGTGACCTGACCAGTGACGACCTGAAGTCAACTTTTTGACAAAGTGTGAGCAATTAATGTGCAAACAGCTTTACAAAATTTGGCGGCGCTGCGCTCCGCCGTTTTCCCGCTATTCTGTAAAAACCTCAAAAACCATACGCAATTTTTAAATTGATGTCACATCTTAAGCCAAAGTTAGATCAAAGGTCAAAATTGAAGCAATTGTGTTGATGGGCCTTACTGTCCATCCAAAGCCTTTGATTACAATCATATTATTGCTCAAAGTGTTCCAAAATGTATGTTACACATCCCGTATAAGGTTATGTGAGATTGTTGGCGAAGGTCAAGGTGTTACAAAAGATCACTATGCACAGATGGTTTTCGAAAGTCATGCAACACATGTATTATAAGCTATATTACACCAATAATTCGAAAGTGATCATCATTTCACTATCTGACCTCATTTCAGTGAAGTTAATGTCAAGTTCAGGTCAAGTTCACGTCACAAGTGGATGCAATTTCGAATTTATTAATCCAAATACAAATGGTATATTTTTTTTAGAACAGTTTGTCTAAATAATATAGGCCTGGAATTTACTTATATGTTTCTGGTCACTAAAAGCCAGACAACACAATTTCACAAGATTACGTCATGATCAATACTTATACTTATCGGAGTCATAAGTCTGTCAAAAATAAATGTATAGTTTTGAAATTTGATCTGGATAAATACATGCTTTTTCAATGTATGATCCTATTCTGAATATATTAAAAAGGGAGCATTTACAAAATCGGATCAAAAACAAAATTTGGCAATAATTCGAGATAGTTATTTTGTAGCCCTTTCTATTTTATATCTTTTGAAGTTTTGGATTTCATTCTTCTGAAAAATGTCTCATGTAGGTACATACATGTTCAATTTAGCTAATTTGTTCGTCAAACTCGCTGGAATGGCGTCACTTTATTTGCTCTATCTCTTTTTGTTCGACGAGATTGCTTTCTTTCCGCACGGAGACGAACAATAATATTGATGTAAGACTCGGTACTTCTAGTCTTGCGTTAATAGCGCTGTGTTTTTTTAGCTTTTGCCAAATTTCGTCAGGGGCAATATTTGCACCCGGGTCAAACGCGGGTTAAACAATGCTACTTATTGAAAAATATATCACACCTTTTGCTTCAAATGAGAACATTCGTGACAACTTCACCCTACTCCCTGCGGGCGGCCAGAATTACGTTAACCTGCGGGGGCAGATTCTGCCCCTCCCCCCAGAGATTTCGAGAACCGCTCAGCCGATTTCGATGTGACAAAAACATTCGATTTGTCGTGGATAAATATTTATTATTGGACCCCGATTGTGTTGTTGTTAAAAAATAGGGGCCAGGGGGCATTTTTTTTTAAAGGTCATTGCGGCCAAGTGATTTGAACGATTTTCACGAACGAAACATTTTGAGCTTTCAATGCCATTTTCTTGAATATATAAAAGAGACATGTAACAAAATGAGAAAAAAAAAATGGCGTACTCAGGGATGAAAAATGGGGGGGGGTGGATTTTCTGATACAAAATATGTGCTGTTCGTGAATTTTTGGGACAATAGAAACGTCACATGTGGGCTTTGCTGCTGTAATTTGTTAATTATAATATATTGTACACAGGCGGATCCAGGTAAACAACGTGGGGGGGGGCACCATGTGCGGAACGCCTTTCACCATCTTAATAATTTGAAGTTGGGCCTAATTTGGCGGATGATATTGCCTCCCATTGTATTTATCTGAGTGCGCCTCTTTTCCAAGATATGTATAAACCAAGTATGTATGATGTATATAGCAGTAACATAGTTTCTGACGTTTTTGTCCACTGCAAACTACGGAGGAAGCATGCGGCGCACAACCGCATTCGTAACGACCTCCCCAAAACATGAGCCTGGAGCCGCCTCTGCTCACTGCTGGTCCGATTTTTTATAGTTTTTGGCACAAAACGCGCCATGCAATTAAAGGAAAGTTCCAAAAGTTTCAAGACGACAGACGCAACGGTTCAGAAGCGGCGGGCGAAAAACTACCGGGGACAAAATTTGCCCTCCCGCAGGGAAGAGGGTTAACCCGCGCCATACTGGGCCTCTGCATTTCCCTCGCCCGACTGGGGGGTGTTTGAACACCCCCCCGTCAAACTCGGCTCCTATGGCACGTAGACAAAAAAAAAACATTGTTCGAACCGTCATCAAAAATCATTTCGAAACTATTTTGTTTTTGCCCACGTCAAAACGCAGGTCACCAGAGGTCATCGAAGGTAAGGTTTTCCAGTTTAAGGACAGTTTTACAGACATTTTTAGGACACCAGAGGTCATCGAGGGTCATTTTTTTCAGTTTTAGGACATCGCTCCAGAAACCCCCAAATATCACGGAAACTATGCCATCTAGAAAGAAACGACCTAAACACAATCGGTAGCCATTTATATTTGCAATCGCATTCAGGTCCTCAAAATTGACCTTAGGTCAATAGTTTAGGCTCTAGAGGTTATTAAAGTAAAAAAATGTTATTTTTGTCAAAAAGTATTTTTGCAAATAACTTCGTACCTAATAAAGATAACGCAATACTGTTTACGCTATCGTGTTTTTCTCGTCAAGGCACTTATAAATTTGTTAACCCTATTCCCTGCGGGCGGCCAGAATTACGTTAACCTGCGAGGGGGCAGATTCTGACCCCAGAGATCTCAAGAACGGCTAGGCTGATTTTGATGGGACGAATACCATTCGATTTGTCGTGACGAAATCTTTTTTTTAGGACCCCAACATTGCTTTTTTGTAAAAAAAAATTGGGCCAGGGGGAAAAAATACTCATATTTTGGATGTTTTAAAAGGCCCTTGTGGCCATGTGATTTGACCGATTTTTATGCAAAAAACGTTTTTGAGCCTCAAATGTCATGTTCTTCAATGTGTGAAGGAAACAAATAAAAAATACAAAATATTAGGTGTACTCAGGGATAAAAATGGGGGGATTTTTGGATACAAAATATGTGCTTTACCTTAGTGTTTGAGACGTGGGAACGTCACATTTTGACTTAATTGCTGTAATTTGTCAAATCTAACAAATTGTGCATAGGCGGATTCAGGTAAACAACGTGAAGAGGATGATGTGGGGAACGCCTTTTATCATCTTGTTTATTTGAAGTTGGGCCTAAATTGACGGACAATATCGCCTCCCATTTTATGTACCTGAGTTCGCCTCTGCCCCAAAATATGTGTAATCCAAATATGTATGATATATAAGGCATTGACTTAGTTTCTGACGCTTTTATTCCACCGCAAACTACGAAGGAGGTATGCGCCGCACACCCGCATTCGTAACGACCTCCCAAAAAATGACTCTGTAGCTGCCTCTACTGGACTGATATTTTTTCAAAATGTTCACAGAACACGCGTCATTCATATTTAGGAAAAGTAAAAAAGTTTCAAGATGATAGACGAAACGGTTCAGAAGCGGCGGGGGAAAAAACTACCGGGGGGGGGGTAGAATCTGCCCCTCGCAGGGGATAGGGTTAAATTGTATCATGTAAGATCAACTTACAAAATTAACCTCAGGTCAAGGTAAAGTGGTGACCCAAATAGGTCATGTTGCATATCAGGAAATGTATCTTGACAAGACGAACACATTGATGAAAGTTGCACTTCTCTATCTGCACTATATCCAGGGTGATTGACGAAAAGGTGTTTGTGACCTCGGATGACCTCAAATGACCCCGTAAGGTTAACTGAGGAAAACATGCACTTGGATCATACATAATATCCTATGATAACATTATCCAGAAGAAAATGGACTGATATCGTCGAAAATGAAAGCATTTGGATATTTATTGATTGACTTATAACCCGCACACTGCAGGGGGGTGATTTCCACCCCCCCCTAAGGTTTTTCAGGAGTAGCGGAAAAACGGCGGCGCGCAGCGCCGCCAAATTTCGTACAGCTGTTTGGGCATCAATTACCCACACTTTGAAAAAGTTTTGACTTGAGGTCATCTCAGGTCAGGTCACAACAGTTTCATGTCAAGTGACCTCACCTTCAAAATATTTTGCAGTTCGTTGCCAAGCCACAGTCTTTTTTCGAAAGATTTTGAAACGTTGCAATGAGTTTTATCAGAATATCAGTACCTACAATTTCTTATATCTCGGGATTTTTTGTATTCGGTGGCCATAAAGGTCAGGTCAATTTCCTGACCTTCCCATTATAAGTGAATTGCGGAAAATAACAATGCTTCCTTTCAGAAAGTATGCATTGGATCAGGGCTAATTCTTTAATATCATGCTATTTTTGCTCATTTTATAAATAATCAAGGTGAAATTTGCTGGCTTAGTGATTATATACAAGGGTTTCATCTGAGCCGTCATCAGCAATGATTTGGGCTAAATAACTTCTTTGATATAAAGAGATAAAACGATTAGTTGGACACCAATGTGTTTCGTCTTGTCTGGCCGCGTTGCCCCATATTTGCATCATGACCTACCTTTGGGTTCACCAAATGACCTTGACCTGAGGTCAAATTTTTGAAGTTGACCTTACCAGGTCACACGGTATAGATGTTTTAAAAGCGCATCACTGAGACAACACGCTGGCGTTTCAAAATGTTTTTCTTTATCTTCTTAGGTGACATGCTTATTCTACGAAAAACTGTTTGCTTAAAAAAGATATGTTTTACCTTTCATGACCTCGGAAGCCTAAACTAATCGATACGAGCTCAATTTGAGGACCTGTGTTGCCGATTGAAAATCAATAGCTATCGATTGCTTCTTAATCGTTTGCTCCTAGCATATCATTAGTTCCGAGATAATCGGGGTTTTCTGGAGAAAAGAGTCCTAAAAGAGTACTTAAAACCGGAAAATCTGACCTTTGGTGACCACTGGTAGTGACCTCAATTGTGACCTGATCCAAGAAAAGGACTGAATACTTTCGATAGAGGCTTGCCTAGAGCTATCTAATGCCGTTTTTCGCTTGTCGCTACGTTGCGTTAGTTTTGGAGATATTCACGGGGGCGGAAATCACCCCCCTGCAGTTCGTGTTCGGCGCGAACCCCCTGCAGTGCGCGGGATAATGTGGAGGTCACCAAATTGACCCGACCTCAGGTCACCGATATAAAAAATCCGAGATACTCATTTTGTAGATACTGATGACCTAATGTAATCCTAAAAGCTTGATATCGATCCCTTTGAAACTGTGATCATGGTACGACCGCAAACTTTTTGGGAGGTGGGGTCACTTGACCTGACCTGGTGACCTGACCTAATCCGACACAAAACTTGAATTTTGGAAAAATGTGTGGAAATAATCGATGATTAGTTATGCCAAATGTTGCGGCGCTACGCGCCACCGTTGCTTCGTTATCTTGATAAAACAGGAGGTGGTGTTCAAACAATCCTCCCCAGTGGGGCACGGGTTAAGCAAAAACATTCAACTTGTGTGCAATGTATGGAAATGGACTAACCAACCAATACAATAGTCTCAATATAAATTATAAAATATAATGCATTTTCATATCACTGCTGTGTTCAACTGGCAAGGAAAAGGATAAATCGATTACGGTGTGACGTCTGCCAAATAAGTCAAGTTTTTAACAAATTTTGTGAAGTTCTTGGATTTCAACTGCAACTTATGTTGTGCTTTGCAGTTAATTTCTGTCACAGCCTGTCAATATATACATTTGCCCATGCAAACTGCAAAAAATATTGGCAAACATTTTCATTATGCATTTATGATATATCAAATTCATCAGCAAACAACTGAATAATTGAAAACGTTTTCGTATGATTTACTCAAGTTACACTTTCCTCAAAGACAATTGTCTTTGAGGAAAGTGTAACTTGAGTAAATCATACGAGTAAATCATACGATCACAACTTAAGTTGTGATTGAATGTACCTAAAACGTATTGTATTTGACTGGGCTCGAAAGAACAATATTGTGTTACATAGCACGCTGCGTGAAAGAAGGTTATATTCCTTATTTCATAGGCGTTATATAGGCCCCAAATAGGCCCCATGTGTGTGCACATTGGGGCTGGTGGTCATGGTCCCCATACTTTTGAAAATAAAATGTTTTATTGGAAACAGATAATGGTTTGCCAGGATATGGTTAGCCAGATTCGCCAGGATAAGGAGAGACAAAATTTGAGGAAAAAAACTAATATGCAGTGAGGATGAGATCAAAAATGCACTGCCCCTCCCCCTTTCGTGACGTTCCTACGTTCCTGCTTTGTTATGTGCCTTCCATTGAAGGATTATAACATGAAAGGAAGTTTATATTCCTTCTATGACGTCATAAATGTAGCGGTGACATATATTTCAAAATAAATCAACAATACTTCTGTAATGCGAAAAAAGCAAACAACACCGACAGGAAATTGCATCACAAGCTATCACGCTTACACACAGCATAAAGCTCTGATGGCTAATGGCTTGCAAAAAGACGGAAATCACAGCATTAACTGGTAACCATGCTAAAGCTACACTAAGACCCGTCCCACACGGGCGCGTTATGCATGCATTTCGTTTCGTCACGTCTCGATGCGTCTCAATGGGTCTCAATGCGTCTCAATGCGTCTCAACTCTCAATGCGTCTCAACTCTCAATGCGTCTCAATGCGTCTCCATGCGTTGCGATGCGTCAATGATTGACGCGTCGCAACGCATTGGAGACGCATTGAGACCCATTGAGATGCATCGAGACGTGACGGAACGCAACGCAACGCATGCATAACACAACCGTGTGGTGTAGGCCTCTGGTACAACCTTACCCCGCGACGTGATCCTCTACGCTGTTGTGGTATTCACAATGCCGTGCATTCCAACTTTATCACAAGACGTGTTCACGAGACAACAGTGTTCGATTATATTTTAATGGCGTGGATTTGCATTTTCAACTGCAAAACGAGGATCACGACATTAGGTAAAACTGATACCTAGTGCACAGCGAAGTTCCTGTTATGAACGGGTCAATGGCATAACAACATAATTGCATACGCATGTCACTATGCGACAAACGAGAATGCACAAACAACGTTATTTGCAGTTTTATAGATTTGAGTATTGTAGGTTAACAGCATTGCAGATTACGCGCAACCCAAGACAGCACATAACAAGATGGCTTCAATCTTCCTCTTCGTCTTCATCTTCGGCAGGGTCTCCCTATTCGCCTTCCTTCGTTCCGGAATTGGCTTGCTTTCCTAGTGGTTTTGGGGCGTCATCATCTGAAGAAGCACCAGTGATTCCCTCCTCAACATCAGAGTCTTCATCATCGTCTTCTTCCTCTCTCCGGGAGGGAGTCTTCTCTTTTGATGTAGAGGAATCTGCATTGTTCTGCGTGGATACTGAATTGTTTTCAGAGGGTGAGGCTGTATCGTCTGTTGCCAAGGAGGCTGAGCTATCTTCCTGCTTGATGGGAGCTTCTTCCTCCAGCTCGGAGGGTGCTGCATCATCTGATTCCATGGACGCGTCCTCCTCCTCCTCCGAGTCCTCTGACGAGAAGGGCTCCTCTTCCGATCCGTCCTGTTGAAACTCCTCTGAGGAGTCCTCGGTCACCTCTGGTGGTGTGACCTTCGATCGAGAGGTCAGTGACCTCGGTTCCACTGCTAATCCTGACTCGGTTAGCTGAGCAGGGAGTGTGGGTCGTACAGCGGGCAGGGGCACCTGGGGAGGTGGAGATCGCGAGCCTGATCCACCCAGGCCACTGCTGACCGAGTGCGAGATGGATCTGAAACAGACAGACAGGCGAACTCAGACCAACAGCATAACAAAACAGGATCATAGCAGTCATGGGCCAGGGGTCAGAGATATTTGTTAGTAAACGGTTTGAGTAATAAGAGCAAATGAGGAAATTGTTCTGTAAGTCTTGAATCAAATTTAATGATTCGTACTTGCCTCACGAAGTAGGTGATGCTACAAGCAAAGGTGTCATGACATACAATGGTTCGTGTAAAACGCAGTGACCTTGGAAGTTCATGAAGCTACTTTTGGTTTAGTTGCGGTCGGGAAAGACCGGTACATTATGGTAAATTATCTTTCGATTTTGTCTTCGTCGCATAGATTGCATTTCGTAACGTCTCTTCATGGAGTCTGTTCTGCTCGCTGCACCATCGCAAACCACATTTCATATTATGGACCGCAGTTCATACGCCTCTTAGAGCTTCATAAACACTTTGATGCGAGTCATTCTGAACAGCTTTTCTCTAAACTTCCGATGTACAGACAATAGTCACGATATGGTTATCATCCACTTCTTCCGGATACACTCAGTCAGACGTCATCATTCCACCTTCTGGTGGCATATACATCTCCTATATTCTGCCTTATACCATGAGAGGGTGCCAAGGAACAGTCATTGGTCCTCTCTTGTTCACTATATTCACCTCAGTCTGCAGCTACCAAACCCAAGTAAAGGACGACGCCTGAATTCGCATGTCCCATGCTAAAATCAAAATTTCCGCCGTAACCGCATGCCACTTCATTCTCCTTTCCAGGTGTGCTTGGAGTGCTATGTGGGCTTAGCCAAGGGCGTTGCCAAGGTCCGAGAGTTTGGGGGACGTAGGCATTCTGAAGTCGATTCTTTCCATGAAACGCCTATAAGCGTAATGCTAAAATCCGGAAATGTTAGGGTTACGCGACCCTGTTTGGAGTAGTTGGGGAGACGCGTCCCCTGCCACCCCCCACCCCCCCACCCCAACCCCGATTTCGACGCCTATGGGCATAGCCATAGTTTTGACTGTCAGAGCGCATTTGAGTTTTACTTCCGCTATCGACCATCAGCCGATATATTTTATTTAAAAAAAATTGTGTCTATCATATTATTTTATCTTTTCATCACATTTAAAACTGTCTATATTGCGTATTACGGCACAGAAATGTTCCTTGTCCATTGTATTAGCTCTGTCAGATAAGAACAGAAGCGTAAATTATGTAGAATAGTTCAGTTCAATAATTATAACATAATGTTTTCACTCTGGCCTAAAACAAAATAGTGTACGACTAGATTGTCTACCTCTGGCATATATAAAACAGGCACCCATTTGAATAGTTACCTGGCTAGTAACCAGGTCTTTCCAGACACCGGAACCACCAGAACTTATCCCTCGACTTGAATGACGACATCCTTTACTAACTCGGAAAATGAATGATAACTTGTGAGTGCATCATCGGGAACGTAGTCGGGGGACAGTCATCTGCTGCTTTCAGCAATGGCTACTATCTACCTACATACATGACCCCATGACTAGCACCCAACCTGCATCTCTTCCTGTAGGTACTTCTTATGTTTGTTTATGTTTCTTAACAGGGAGTGCCGCGTCATTTTTTTATTTTGTTCTCTGGTTTTATCGTAATGTGTTGTGCGTCGTTGAGCTTAAGGGTATGGGACTCCTGGTCACCTTTCAATGGTTGGCGTTGTATACAAAGGCAATTGTCTGAAAAGTATAGACACAGACCTACTACAGAGACTCGAGCCGTACCTGGCGGGCAGCGGTTGCCCTGTGACGTCATATCCGGAGGCCGAGGCACGTGATTGGCTGCTGCTGCCTTCAGAGGAGGAGGAGGTGATAACGTCAGCGAGTGTCGGCACACCTGGCCTGCCTCCAGAGCAAGGGCTGATCCTGGCGGGACAGGTCAGCAGTGAATCAGAACATGCGCGACGTTCCATGGTTCGGGTCTAGGGCTGTGCAGTGTGGTCAGCACCTGGCCTGACCTCCAGAGAGGCTTGATACAATTTATAATTTTCCATTTATCTTTTGTATATTTTCCTTTTTTTTTCTTTTCTTTTTCTTTTTTCTTTTTTTCTTTTTTTCTCATTATTTATTTTTTTTTCTTGTTTCGTTCTCTTCCTCGGACAGCGATTCAAAGCAAAAAAAAGAATGAGCAATAACATTCGCGGCGATTTCGAATGGTAGGGGTATCAGGGCCTGCTAGCAGTGTGTCGGACACCACCTGGGCTGGCCTCCAGAGAAGCTGATCTCGCAGTTTCAGCAGTGGCTACAATGCGCGGCGTTTCGATCGGTTACGTTGGGATCAGGGCCTGTGCAAGTGTGTCGGACACCTGGCCTGCCTTCCAGAGAGGATGATCTGCGACAGGTCAGCAGTAGATCAACTTGCGCGGGCGTTCGATGGTAGCGGTCAGGGGCATGTATGCAGATGTGTCGGACACACTGGCCTGCCAATCCAGAGAGCTGATCCTAGGCGGACAGAGTCAGCCAGTGCTATACATTGCGCGCGTTCGATGGTACGGGGTCAGGCCTGTGCAGGTGATCGGCACACCTGGCCTAGCCTCCAGAGAAGGCTGCTACCTCGCACAGACGAGTCAAAGGACCAGTGTCATACATTGCGCAGGCGTTCGTGGATATAGGAGTTCACGGGCCTGTGAGTAGTGTCGGACAAACACTTGAGAACCTGCCATCCACGAGAGAGCTGATCCGGCGAAGCAGCGTCCCCAAGCAAGTGGCATGACATTTGCGCGGCGTTCGATGGGTAGGGGATAGGGACCTAGTGACAGGTGTGTCGGCACACCTGGCCCTGACTTCACAGAGAAAGGCTGCTCACTGCGACAGGTCAGCAGAGTCATTACATGCGCGGCGTTCACGATTGGTTAGGGGTCAGGGCCTGTGCAGTGATGTAAAACGGCACACCTGGCACTGCTCCAGAGAAGGCTGATTCCTGCGGACAGGTCAGCAGGTGGTACATATGAACAGAGAAGAGATAATAAATAACAGATAGGATAAGGGTCAAGAGACTGCTGCAGGTGATGTCGGCCACAGCCTGGAACCTGCCTCCAGCAGAAAGGCTGATCCTGCGACAGGTCAAGCACAGTAGCATACAATTGCGCGGCCGTTCCGATGGTAGGGTCCAGGGCCTTTGCCAGTTTGTGTCGGCAACACTGGCCTGCCTCCAGAGAAGGCTGATCCTGGCGACAGGTAGCTTTAGGCATACATTGAGCAGGCGTTACGATCGAGTAGGAGGTCGGAGCCCTGTGCAGTGTCGTCCGGCACACTGGCCTGCCTCCAAGAGTAAAGGCTGATCTTGCGACCAGAGTCAGGATGGCATAACATTGGCGCGGCGTTATCCGATGTAGGGTCAGGCCTGTGCAGTTTGTCGGCACACTGGCCTGCTCCAGAGAAAGCTGATCCTGCGACAGGGTCAGCAGTGGCATCAACATGCGCGCTTCGATGGTAGAGGGTCAGGGCCTGTTGCAGTGTGTCGGAACACCTGGCTGGCCTCAGAGAGAGGGCTGATCCTGCGACGGTCAGCAGTGGCATACATTTGCGCGGCGTGCCTAATGGCTAGGGGTCAGGGGCTGTTGCGTGTGTCGGCACACCTGGCCTGCCTCCAGAGAAGGCTGATCCTGCGACAGGTCAGCAGTGTCATACATTGCGCGGCGGCGTTCCGATGGTAGGGGTCAGGGCCTGTGCAGTGTGTCGGCACACCTGGCCTGCCTCCAGAGAAGGCTGATCCTGCGACAGGTCAGCAGTGGCATACATTGCGCGCCGTTCCGATGGTAGGGGTCAGGGCCTGTGCAGTGTGCAACGAGTCCAGCTTAGCGCGGGGCTTGGCCTCATAAATCCATTCATTCAAATGATTTGGACTAAAATAATACCAAAAATGGTTCAGCGCTGGGACTAGGCTGGTCATGATAACAATCCCTTCAGGATGATGTGTTTCCAATATTTGATAATCATATTATAGATGTGTAAAAAATGTATCTCATATTTTTCAAGACACTTTTTAAAATCCGAAGAAGTATTCGGCCGTAATATAAAAACATGCAATCAATTATGCTGAAATTTTAATTGAGAAAGAAGAGAAAAAACCCCAGCGAGAAGCCATTAACCCTCGCCCGTGTAGGGCAATATTACTGCGTGACCATGTAGGGGGGGGGGGGGTACGACCCCCTTGTCGTTTGACCCCTAATTGAGCTAGAGCTTCGATTACAAAACGAGAGTGTTGCTGGTGACGAGAGAAAACATTGAAATATATGTAAAGTTCTTGGGTCGTTAGGTGACCTCTGAGGTCATGTAAAAGCCAAAATGTAATTAAATCGTAAATGTGTAAAAAAAATGAATGCTTATCGATATAAAATCGTAAAAACACATGTCAGAATGCCAAAAAGATGCCAAATTTGAAATCAGCATAACAAAATGACTTGGAAAACTGCAAAATTCAGAAAAGGTCATATCAGGTCATCTGACGTCAGTGACTTCGGTTGACCTTTGCATGCGCAAGACCCCAGTGGAACATATAATTATGAAAAATGAATCACAGATTTGATATTAACGTCAACTGCACTAGAAACGAACACCAGACGAAAAAAGACATATAAGGTCATTGGAGGTCAGTGACCTCGGCTGACCCCTGAAAAGGTCAATCGAGATCGCAATCTCTGAAGCACCCACAACTGTCACCTATAAACACCTTTGAATATGCTCCTGAATAGCAAACACTCGGAAACTGCACATGTATCAAGGATCGTTATCAGCCGTTTTCACGAAGGATTTATATTTACCCGGTAGTACCCGGTAGTACCCGGTAATATTTCGTGCGTTTTGGGTAATTGAGTCTAGGAACAAGGATTTTACCAGAATTTTTAGGTATCATTTGAAACTTTATGAATTCATGTACAAGTATCTGCTCTTACAATGCAAAGTTTCCCGTTAGTTCTCTTTGTATAATCCAATTCATAAACACATATTAACGGGTACTACCGGGTAGTACCCGGTAGAACCCAGTCATATTTGTTCATGAATTTGATTATACAAAGAAAACTAACGGGAAATTTTGCATTGTAAGAGCAAATATTTGTATATGAATTCAAAAAGTTTCAATTGATACCAAAACAATATGGGAAAAGCCGTGCTGCTAGACTCAATTACCCAAAACGCACGAAATATTACCGGGTACTACCGGGTACTACCGGGTGAAAATAAATATTTCGTGAAAACTGCTACTACGGGACGCCAGTTTTGCCAAACACGACCTTAAGAAACAGGTCAAAGGTCATGGGTCATACGGGTTAAAAGTTCGTTGTCTCAATGACGTAGCAACAATGTTAGATATCAACGCCAAACTTGGTGCTGTAATTGCTACATCAATTGTCACATATTTCTTGAAAAATTCCTTGAAGTGAGTAAAATACTCTGTGAGATAATGGCGTTTTAATGATGTCATGTCACGTTGTTTTCGGTGAAATGGCGATCAATGTTTGAAAACTTGTAAACCTATATCATGAAACAAATTACAAATGCAAATTGTGCCACATTGAAAGGAAATTACATTTTCTTGAAAAAAAATATAATATATTTTCAAGTTTCGAGTTTTTGACCCTCCAGAAATGAATTTGATCGTGTATTAGATGGAATTAATTTTAAGGCTGCCCAGTAGCAGATCTGCGTCAGGGCAAATGCAGGCAATTACCCGCTAACGAAAAATCAGTAGGCAAACTCAAATATTGACTACCCTTAACCATTCTTGGAGGTTGCCATTTCTGTTCCGGGAAGTCATTCCCCCCTCAAAGACTCTTTTGTGCTGACGACCCAGTATAAGTGTTTTTCATGGGCTAGGTGCACCCATGGGTGCCCATTCAATTTTTCCGTTTGATTGGGCTGGGTATGCATTTTTTGACTTTTCATGGGTACTGGTGGGCATGGGTATGACAATTTTGTATTCATGTCGCTAGCCATTATTTTTTTACTTGACATCCAGATGTTTGGCCAGGAAAATTTGTTAATAAATGATATTAGGAACTTTACATATCACTAATTTGTGGCAATTATATGAGAAAAATAACATCAGGGTAATACCTATCAGTGGTGAAAATAATTTAAAAATCCCAATCATCTTCCGATCCAATAGTCTGATCCTAATGATGACAATATTGACCGATAAGTCGTCGAATGAGTCAAAAGGCCACAGAATACACCTGTGCGTGAAATTTTTTTCTCGTTAAATAGCATTGCAGAATTGTAAATATGTTTAGGAAATGGTTTTGCATAATTTTGTGA
This sequence comes from Semibalanus balanoides, assembly GCA_014673585.1. Classification (NCBI taxonomy): domain Eukaryota; kingdom Metazoa; phylum Arthropoda; class Thecostraca; order Balanomorpha; family Balanidae; genus Semibalanus; species Semibalanus balanoides. The sequence goes on along the minus strand of VOPJ01006704.1, from coordinate 4,630 downwards.
AGTTAATTATTCTGCTTACATAGGGAGTGTGCCTACTCTTTTGAAATGTCAAATAATATTTTTATTACGTGTAAGAAGCTACTTGCTTTGATTAATTGGTTACGATAAATTCACGTCTGGAGCCCCTTATAGTTTGAATTTTTACTTATTTTCTGTTTTTGCATTTTTTTGGTTTCAAAACTCAAAAACGATCGTAATATTATAACATAGAGTAGCGAAAATGTTACCTATTAATGAGTGCATCTGGCCAGAGCTAACAATATATGCTAGCGTTGTATTTAAGAGCAATGCTTCTAGTGGGAAAGCTCTCTGGCGACTATTGGATAATTATAGTTCTGCCAGAATGTGATTGCGACTTTGGAATTATCTCAGAACTATGAAAGTGATTCTGGGGAATATGAAGTTACTTGGCTAAATCCAGAAAAATTTGTTCTACAGACTAGTGTCAACAACTCCACATGACCAATGTGAGTAGGCACACTCCCTTTAATATGGATGGGCCGGACCGGGCATGGGCCTCAATATTATGAATTTGAATGGGTCTGGTCTTGGTGTTCATGGGCTTCGGCTGGGCTGGGCAGTGGGCTTGGGGTTTAGGCACCCATGAAAAACTATACCCAGCATTAGCCCCCTCCACCAGCCAACAGCTTTTCGCTGACAAAACGGAGCGAAATCTCTCAAGCTCCCAAACAAGAACTCTAGATCCGCCACTGCGGCACTTTTCAAAACGTTCATACGCCCATGGACTGAAACGTTCTGATACAGACCAACGGCAGCGGTCTATTCACAGACCAGAGTCCTCTCACGTGTTACCTGTGGAGGTGCGCACCACCCCTCTGCCGGCGGTCCTCTGCACGCTCTGTCTGTTCTGCTGCACGTGTTACCTGTGGAGGTGCGCACCACTCCTGCCGGCGGTCCTTGCACACTCTGTCTGTTTTGCTGGCACGTGTTACCGTTTGTGCGAGGTGCGCACCACTTCCTGCTCGGCGGTCCTCTGTACACTCTGTCGCTTGGTCTGTCTTGACGTGTTACCTGTGGGTGCGACCACTTCCTCTACCGGCGGTCCTCTGCACACTCTGTTCTGTTTTCTGTCTGACGTGTTTTACCTTGTGAGGTGCCCCCACTCCTCTCCGGGGTTCTTCTTGCACGCTCTGTCTGGTTTGCTGCACGTGTTACTGTGTGAGGGTGAGCACGCACTCCTCTGCCGGCGGTTCCTCTGCACAATCTGATGCTGTTTGCTGCACGTGTTACCTGTGGAGGTGCGCACCACCCCTCTGCCGGCGGTCCTCTGCACGCTCTGTCTGTTCTGCTGCATCCCGGAGCTGGAGTTAGTGCGCGTCTCCACCACCGTGGAGGCACCACCGCTGGTGATGCGCGTGCTGTGGCTGGTGTCGCCATCGGAGCCGGCCAGCACGGTCTGGTGGGTGGTGACGCTGCCGTCCCGGTGGTGCGTAACCTGGTCCTGGTGCCCGGCCAGTGCCGAGGCCAGCGAGGAAGCAGGCACGCAGACCAGCCCGTGCAGCTCGGCGTCCGTCATGAAGTGAGTTGGAACCTGGAACGTCGGAGGGAAGAGAGACAGCTCAGCGTCAGTAGTCAACCCACTCGGAACCGGAACCGGGCAGACACACCGGATCAGCGAGACAGCTCAGCGTCAGTAGTCAGCACACTCGGAACCAGAACCAGACAGACACACCGGATCAGCGAGACAGCTCAGCGTCAGTGGACAACACACTCGGAACCGGAACCAAGCAGACACGCCGGATCAGCAAAGCTGCTGGTGACTTACGACGGAGCCCACTGTATTGGTTTGAGGTCACCTTTCCGCGCTGGATGTCACGGTTTGAGCTCTCCTTTCAGTGCTTTACCCTATTACTGTCGGGGGTTCCGAAGGCCCTCACCTTGAGGTTTTCGCGTATGGTCATTTCTAACCTTTCAACATCAGAATCTTTTCAAACTTGCTGGCTTTTTCTCAACATTTTCATTCGCAATCGAATGGTGTAATTTTCCAAATTGAACTATTAGGGAGGGGGGTTCCAGTGACATGTTTTTAGGGGGGCGCGTTCGGTCGGTTGGTTCGCCGTTTGACACAAATCTTTTGCATGGTTGAGTCCCTACTCTGGAGAGTTGTGTGTTGATAGAGAAGTGTCTTAGCAAAAAAAGACTCTGTAGAAGAATTGATTGTTTTCAGATTACTTTCTCAAAATTTTCAAAATTTTGAATTTTTTGAAATATCCAAATTTTTTTTGAAAAACTTATATTTTTTTTACAAAATGATGTAAGTTTTTTATTTTTCAGACGTTTAAAAACACGGAAGATAATGTGAGGTAAAAACATGTCAAATAATATGTGCTGAAAGTTTCAGGGTGATATCTTAAATATTTTGATGACCTGATGTTGTCAGGTCAAATGTCTAACTCTTCCAATCATAATATGGTGAATTATGAAAAAAGGTGGGTTTAATACATTGCTTCGCATCAATTTCCAACTATTTCAATATCCATTCATCTTTACGCCCATCTGATGAAAAATATTGATTTTTTTTGTCAGTGACCTTTTTGAATAGGTCATTCTGGTCATCAACACCTTTTATCAATAACATCGTAACTATATGAACATCATATGTGACTCACAAATGGTTTCTCAAAATGTTTGTCTCGGTCATCCGCGTCTTTTTGATATGGCATTTTGACCGATTTACGACACTTTGACCTTGACCTTGACTTGACTCGCGGGTCAATTTTTCCGATTTGAACAATAGTGATATGTATTCGACGTTAATGACGTGAGAACATGCATGGTATTCCAAATATAGTGCTTAGTACATATACTTTTATATAAAAGTTATTAACTGAAAAACATTTGCTTGAAAAAACAGGTTTTTTAACATTTTTGTTGACCTCTACAAGTCCTAAACCATTGTAACCTGAGTCTTTTCTGATGCTTTACGGTGGTTGAAAGACATTTAAAACCTTGCTTTATGCAGGCGATTTGTTTGATTCCTTCCTAACTGCCATAGTTCCGAGATATTTTTGGCAAGGTTCCTGAAAAATATCATGTTTTGAAGAAGAATAAAAATGATGACGTCATTTTGAGTTTGAAGATAATGACCAAGGTCACCAATTTTACAAAATAGAGGTTCATTTTCGACCTTAGTCACTACACCAAGTTTTTATGTTTCTAGCTTTTTTATGGAGCGGTTTGTTAATCTCAAGGGGGCGGGGGCCGAATAAGCCCCCCCTCTCGACAGATCGTATCTTTTCATCTCCAGGAATAGGGGTTAAGGGACCTGTCCCACCTTAAAAAAATGTGTCACATGTACGCTCGTTTGTGGTGGCAAATTGAAGTGAATAACTGCTGACACGCTTATGACATTTGTTTCTCACGAACAGTGCTCATTTAATTAAAAAACAGTTTTTTAATATTTGGGCTTATGACGTCATATGAGGATTTTTGGGGAAAAAATAAAACCTTCACGCTGTTATAAAGTAGGACTAGTGTATGATATTATGATGGCCACCAGGTTAAAACAAGTCGACTGTAGTCAACATTTTAGCTAAAGAGAGAACTAACGACCATCGGCTCACGGCCAAACCATTTTCCAAATACATGGGGGCTGGCGATGTTTATCAGATTGCAAAATCAAATGAATTTCTCATGTGATTCGACCTCAGTGGTTGTTTTAACTTATACATACATAATTTCAATGCCAAACACGCAAAATGGCTATCTCAACTCAAATCTTATGTTAAGGTGGGACAGTCCCTTTAATGTCGCGGTTTGAGGTCACCTTTCCGCGCTGGAGGTCGCAGTTTGAGCTCACCTTTCCGCGCTGGATGTTGCTGGCGGGAACAAACTGATGCCGCTGTGGGGGCGCAGGTGCAGGGCTTGGTCTCGGTACGGCGAAACTCTGGTAATGGTTGCGAGCCAGAGGAATCGGCTGGAAAGAACACGTACCGGGTTAGGGTTCACCGCCCACAACTTATACAGTACCATCGGGCATCGAACCTAATTTTCACATAGAGCCACGCTTATATACCTTAGAACAATGAGTGTAATTATTTTGTCTTTGAAATAAAACGCTTGCAAAATGGTCGGTTGTTACCTCCTGATGACATTTTGCATTTGTGGCGTTTACTTTTCATTAAGCATAGTTTATATCCTATCCTTTCAGGCTTACCTGCTGTCGAGTCGGGGCCACGGGATAATTGGACCAGGCTGTTCTCTGCATGGCTGGAAGGGCGCCATTCGACCACTGATCTATGCCGTTATTCTGAAAACAACGGCCATTGTGTACACAATTTTCTTATAAGCTGCTTTGCAGAGCAGTTCAGTTCTTTTCAAGTGTCGCAATCTATTTTGCCACTTTAATTCGCGCAAATGTCTCAAAGTACCAAGGTGAAAACAAAATGCGATTACTTTCTGAATTGGTAACATATTATCGCATATGTTCTCACTAATAAATGTTAGTTTTACGCACGATTTGAATATATAACGGTCATTAATGTCGTACATAGATTAAACCATTTAATAGGAATACAAGTGATATCCCAGGACAAATCACCAGGGGAAGGGAGAAAATGTATACCACACCCTCTTCGATTTCGTTCTAAAGAGGTGTAAGGTGTTATTT